>JAEIIJ010007586.1:0-72029 GCA_018904815.1 Drosophila ogumai
AGAAATAAATACTAAAAGTATTATAGATATAAAATAATTGAATAGAGTAAAAGTTAAACAAATGTATATCCCTAAATTTATTTTCTAAAGCTTAAAGCTTTTTAAAATAGCAAAAGTAAAATAGTTTTGTATATTTTTATATTTTAATTAAAATTTAAAGGAAACGATTAACTTTTCTAATAATACCCCTCCATTAAAACCCTAATCACATCCCCCTAGCTAGGGTATTCCCCACTTCGTTGGCCGGAAACTGACCTTACCCTTACGGTTTCCTCTCTTTCTCACCTGTGTCTGCTGTCTGTGGCAGACTTTAATGCCTGCGTGTCATGAATGGCATCGCAATGTTTCCACTTTAGGCGGCTGCCAGCCGCACAAACACACACAAAGACTTAAACACAGCAACAGCACATATGTGCAGAGTTGGCTGATAAAATTATGACATATGAAACTTTGGCTGACATCGGGCTAAAGTCCGGACGAAAAGGCATGCAAAGCTGTCTGCCTTTTATTTTTTCGGCTCTTCCCTCTTTGGGTTTTTTTAGCTTTGTTTTTTTTTGCCCTTTGTTTCGTTTACTCGTTCTTGGCCACGATATTCCTGGGCTCCTTGGCCATAAACATGCACACAACATGGCCTGATAAAGCGACTCTCGACCGAGCTCCTCAACGGGCACTTGATTAAAGTGACTAAGAAGCCAGGGGATAGGGCGTGCCCCTCTGGTCACGGCATTTCCCAGGTAATCCTGTGGCAGCCACAAAACGTTAATGGCCACTAGACACATTATCCACGACGTTGCGTATACGCCACATGGGCGTCGTCAGCTCGAAAGTTGGCAAAAGTAATGAAGGTCGAAGGAAAAGGTTGTCCCTTGAGAGCTGATGTTGTCATTGTCATTGCACATTTGGTGTTTTAATTAAAATGAAATTAACTTGCAAGTGGCGGAGAATAAGGGAGAACCTTCCAGAGATTCATTCTCTCTTTCTCGAATGACAGAATGCCACAACGAGTGTTGGCCACAATTTTTAATATAAATTGTAATAAGTTAAAAATTGCTCTGCGGCTGCATTGTAATTAATCCAGGTGTGAGTGGGCGTTGGAACTTAATTTATGTCAAACAATAATGTAAAGGAAGGCGAAGAACAAGCTGATTGGTTGTTCTGCACATTAATTTGAATTCATGTCTTCAGATTGCAGAGAAAGGTAGAAATAATAACGGATTTTCTTTAATTTTTGAAACAATTTTTTTATTTTAATTTTTTTTGTAGGTAAGGGAATTTTACAGGGATTTTAAGATTGATAATTTATTAAATGTTGTGAATTGAATTTTCGATTTCATTAAAATTCCTAAAATCTCAGCATATTTTCCCTAAACATTAACTACTTTCTTGAGGTTTTCGTTTTAATTTTTCTTGCAATTTTCTCTCTAAAGATTAAACTAACAACTTTTAATCCTACATTCCCTCTGCTATAACCCCTATCTTTTCACACCATATTGCCATCTGATGCCATTCTTTCCCATCACAACACAAAAATTCTATTTTCTCGCCTTTTGCTTGCCCTGAAAAATGCATCTTCTCTTCGCGGAACAAGTTGATGATGATCCGATTAAAACTCTTATCAGTTAGTTATTCCGCCCACCAACGACATGGATACTCCGGCGTAGTGTAGCAACTTAGATTGCCCATAAAAAGGGGCCAAAAGGGGAGGGATAGAAAGGTTGGGGGGATTCCCAAAGAGAGTGGAGTGAAATAAATTCTGTTAACAGCAAGGGCAACACGGCACACAGAAAAGGGGCAGCAACCAAGTCCGGCAAAAAGGCGCAACGAAGCGGCAACAAAGTTTCAGTTTCAGTTTCAGCTCTTTATATATATATATTTTTTTTTGTATGCCAAGAAGGGGGTGTAAAGAGGGGACTGAGGAGTGAAACAAAAGCCCCGACCAGGGCTACAAATTTCGCTGGCTTTGAATAAGTTGGCTTTTTGTTTCGCGAAGCTCTGGCTCGGCCCATCTTATAAATAAAAACATATTTATGCAAGGCTAAGACCAAGGATAAGGATGATCCTTTTCCAAAACTGGCGGATAAGTGCTGCAGCAACTTTTTGGCCCAGGGAACAAAAGGGTGGATGGTCTCCGGATGGAGACTGGCCGGCAAAGTGGCAATTTTTATGTATTTATTTTCCTCTCTCGGCCTGCGGCGATTGCAACTGCGGAACGAAATTTATTGCAGGTCGCGACGCTTTTTTGTAATTAAATGTTTGGTCAGTGGGCAAACTTTAATTTTGCTTTTGTTTTATCTTTGTTTTTGTAGTATTTTTTGTGCAAAAGCAATGTCTTGCTTGCAACAAGCTTCGGCCGCATCAATTTCGTAATAAATTCTCAGAGTCCGAAAAGAATACGAAAAAAAAGAGGAAGGTATTTGGCCTTGATTGTGGGCGTGGTCATGCACCGCCCCTTTATGGTATTGCAAAAAGAGTTCTTTCGAAATGCTCAGCATAATTTATTTGCTTTGTTGTTGCTGCTGCAGTGGTTCTCTTGCTTTTTGTGTATTTCTTATGAAAACGCCCTGGAAACATGCAAATTAACTACAATTTTGATTTTATTCATTCCTCCACTTGGAACCTCTCTATATGAAAATACAGCTGAGGTGAACTGGAACGGGTTTTTTGGAAGTTTTTCTTTTTAGTTTATACATTTTTGAATAGAATTTGGTAAGAAATAATTATAAGAAAATAATATTTAAACGTTTTTTCTTTAGATAAATTTCATATAAATTGTTGAAGTTATTTTTAATTGTGATAAATGGTATTAAATAATTACTAGTTCTTTTCTTTAAAACTACCAGAATATTTTTATATTTAAATAGTTTTTAATATTTCTATTTTCATTTTGAACATAAAAAATTCTTTAAAAATGTTAACAAACCCCTTCTTTTAAATATAAGTTAAATACATAAATGCTTCAAGCCTTGCATTAATAATTTATTTTAATATTTTTTCTTAAAAATACATATATAAATACAAATATTATTAGCTCTGCGAAGTTGTACCATTTTTTTTACCTCCACTGTTCACTGTGTTTGCCTTCGTCGAATGCGAAATTTATGCTTTTGTATTTTTATTTTTAATATATTTTTTTTTCAACTCATGGTTGAAATCTTTTGTTTCTTCGCCTTTGTTTTTATTATGTTATAAGCCACTAATTTCGCTTAATTATGGGTTTTCGATTGTCATTCTCCGTATCACAAGAGGAGGGCTTAAAGAATCCCCAAGAATTTGCCACTGATGTCATAAATGTGCTGGGACTTTATTTTTTGTTGTGGAATCAAAAATAAACAGAAACGAACATAAACAAGAGGAAATGTTTATGGAAACAGTTTGATATTTACCTAAAATCGAGAATGCATAATTTTCCTGGTACACATTTTCATTTTCCCATTTTCCCCAACGTCAGCTACAGTTGTTGTGTATATTTTCATTGAATTTCAAATGCTGAATGCTGCCTGCTGCCTGCTGCATTCATATACAAATGTGAATTTTCCGATTGCTCATTGTTCGTTCTCTGTAAAAGGGAAATTGAAAATGAAAATTTGACTGCCTGACTGGCTCCGGCTCTGGCTCTGACTCCGGCTCTGTGCTGACTCCAATTGTATTCAAATATTTCCGACATAAATTATCATTTTGTGAGCCAAAGTGCACGCTGCAACGAGTGTTTCTGTTTATTTTTTTGGAGTGTATCCATGTGTGCTGCGGCCTTGTTACTAATAACCTCAATATGAGTTACAGCCTCCTCCTGCTCCGCCCTCGACTGGCCCCGTTTTTAGCCATCATCTTCTGCCATTTGTTGTGGGGGTAAAAGTCTTCAGGGGGTTCTCATGTTTCGCTCGCCGAGAGTTTTCCCTTTTTCGGTTTCACTTTTCACAGCGCTGCGAGTTGGGTTCTCAGATTCGGATTCAGATGCATGACGACAACAGCGAGGGGAGTGTGAAATGTTGGCCAAGATGAAGGCCTGCTCATGAGGCAGCTGGCTAATTAGAGTACAAATCTGCCTTCCAAGCTCCAGCGAGCAAGGGAAAGTTTCCCTCACGAGAGAGAAGAGATATATACTCTAACTTAGATATACTAAAAGTTGCGTGCCATAACTGTATGCAGATAAATGCATAAATTGGTGATGCCAGGCCAAGGCAAATTACCAACAATTTAGCCAGAACCGTTAGCCGCGTTCATTAGTCGTCCGGCGAATTTCCTGCATCTGTGCCACAGAGCCATCTATCTGCCGGCCATCTATCTGGTCCATCCAGATCCCCCAGCATCTCCCAGCTAACCCATCTATCCCATCAATATATATATATATATATCCCCATCCCATATCAGTTACAAATTGTATCGAGTGCAATGCATAGAATTTATTGCTTCCTGCCAGCGCAGGCGATGCCAAAACCCAAAACTCTGGACTCTGGACTCTGGGACTCCAGTTCAAGCCAAAAACTGAAAACTAAAAACCGCCGACGAGGAAAACAGCAGCAGCAGCTGCTGAAGCTCAAGCTGTGGCTCTGGACTGGCAATTATGCCATTTGACATAATTCATAACTGCCGCAGTCACTGAGGGCACTGAGGGAAAAAATGTGTAAGAAATTTGTGCAGAAAAATTTGAAGTTTCAAGCTAAACAAAAATAATTTATGAAGTTTTTTTGAGCTTAGAAAAATTCTAGTTTAATTTTTAAATCATCAAGGGAAAGGTTTTAGTTTGAAAGATAATCAAAGAGATAGTCATGTTTTTTTTTTTTTTTGTTTAAGAAATATTATTTGTCCTATTAATTATGGCCTTAAAAATGTAAAAAATACCAAAAAACCATAAAATTGCAATATAAAAAAATTTATTACTGATAGTTTAAATTTAGGTAAATAATTTAAAGTATTTTTCTGATGAATTTCTAATTTATCCTTTGTTCTGTTAAAATGTTCTAAAATCGTTAATTAAACTTTAATAAATGTGTTAATATTTTTTTCCAGCAAAGGAAATATTTAAAAACTATTATAATATTTTTTTTGTTAATAAGAAATCTAAAAAATATTCTAAAACCATTTTTCCCAGCAAAAGAAATATTAATAAAATTTTTTCTTATATAAAAAATCTATAAAATATTCGAACTTTCTTTATTAAACCCCAATATATTTTGTAACATTTTTTCTCTGTGCATTAATCGTTTAATGCAACCCGTTTTAGTAGCAAACTCTGATTCCCGGCCTTTGTTATCATCAATTTATGCGAACGAAAGTTGTTTGAACTGCGTCTTGGCTGCAACTGCAACTGATGTTGCTGCTGCTGCTGCTGCTGCCGATGAGGATGATGATGACGATGAGTATCGCTGGTGGTTACATGAGGGAGCTGGGGAGTTACCACGAGGAGGCAGAGGCTGCGGTTTCCAGCAGGAAGCTCTTCCTCCTCCGGCTGACCACGTTGCCACTGCACACACTCACTCACATACTCGGGGTTCGTGATTCTCCTGGGAATCAGGTTAGCTCTTGGCTCTCGGAGGGAGAAACCATATTTCTTCGCTTCTTAATAAATTGACAAAAGTTTGTCATATGCATTGTTAGCCGAGAGAGCCCCCTGGGCACCATTCTGGCCACATTCCCCGCTTGGCTTGTGAGTTGGCCTATTTAACCGCCAAAAGAGCCGAGTGGTGGGTGGGTGGGTGGCTCTGGGTCGCAAGCTGCAAACTGCAACTGCCGTTTTGCTGTTTTTGATGAACTTTTGTGGCAACTGTGAAAATTCTCCTCTTCATTGCTGTTTTTTCGATATTTGTGGCCCCTTTACTTCCTGCTTTTTTTATGATTTGTTCTTTAAGCCAAAAGATACTCCTAGAGTTTGACTTAAAGTAGTTCTTTCAAGCTTGAAATTGGGTTATCGTTGTTAGTTTTTATCAGGAAATACTTAACTTGATTATTTATTTGATAGAAAAATCTACAAATTTACTTTTAAAAATGAAGAAAAACTTATATTTACACAATTTTAAAATAAAAAAACCTTCTTAGCTACTCATAATTCCCGGATTTCCCTCCTTTTCCCAGCAAATTTGTCCTTCGTTTTGATTTCCCTGGATTTTCTTTGAGTAAGTTTCCCCAACTTTGCTTTATAAATTCAAACTTGGGCACAAAAAGCATTTGAAAATTGTTTGCCGGCCAAAAGAAACTGCTCTGATTGTATAAAAAAGAATTTAATTAAAGAACTACCGAGACTCTGGATGCGTCTGCTTTCTGTTTATTTTCGAGGAAGAGAAAAAAAAAATAAAAGAAAAATGCAGTCTAATTACCTGTGCATAAACTTTTCCCCTCTTTACCCCCCTCGCATATACATATTTATTTTTGTGCCAAATTTTCGTAGAATTACTGCGAGGTTTTCAGTTGTTTTGCGAACATGCAACACGGTGGTGTGTTCTAGTTGTTTATGCATTATTCACATATTTATGCTGCATGCTCAGTTGCTGTTTCAGTTTCAGTTTCAGTTCACTGGCAACGCTGTCGAGGCTTTAGTTTAGTCTTTTCTGGGTTTATTTTTACTTTCCGCCAGCAAAACTGCAGCCTGAAAATGTGCAAATGTGGCACATGACGACGGCACAGTTTTGCCATCAACAAAAGGAGAAAGGGCGCTGCGCTGCGCTGTTCCTCTTCATATTTGTTTGGGCTGAAAACTTTTCACCATTTTCCCCCAAGAATTTTCACTTTCCATTGCATGCCAACATGCAACATAGCCTTGTTACTGATTATTGTTATTTGTCAATGATTTAATTCTGATTCGACTTGATTGACAGACACTCGAAAGTCTGCGCCAATCATCGGTAGCAGCGAGTGAGGCGGTTCAAGGTTGCCAGTAAACAAAGGCTTTAAGCTAAAGACTTTTGGATCATTAAAAGTTTTTGGATTTTTTTGATTTTCAAGCGAAATAAATCAAATTTGGCTTTGGTTTTCTGTCTAAAATTGCATTTAACATGCTTGGCCGCAAAACTAATTACCAACTGAAAGTGTCAGGCTGTGGAGTTCTCCCTCTCCTAGTTCAAGTGTCAAGTGGAAAAAGTTTCTCGGCAGCAACAGAAAAATAAATACAAAATGTAAAATAGCCAACGTTAGACCTGGAATACACTCGTACGTAACTTTAAGTGCCGCAGACAACATGAAAAATTTACAGCACTCGAAAAAATGGGACTCGACTTCAATAGAGTTGAGTTGGATAATACCCTGGAAATATTAGTTGCAGGATTGAGAATAAGAAATAAAACCCTCTACTAGCTCTGAAAGTGATAAATAAAATTCATCTGCGGGCTAGAGTTATCCCATAAAAATATAGGTCACATAAAAAAGCAACTCATAAACTATAGAGCAAATACGGATTCCGCTAAGGGCGTAAAAAGGGGTATAAAAAGGCCGTAAGATATTAAAAATTTATATGTACACAAGGCAAACAAGACGAAGATGATGCACTGAGAGAAAGTAACTATGGAAAAAAAAGATTAATTTCGATAAGAAAAGCTTTTCTATGCTTGCTTTTATCAGGTTAACAAGTGAACAAGTGAACACTGAATCTAGAATTTAAAATAATTAAATTTTTCTGAAATTTTTGACACTTATAAAATGTTCAAAATATTACTAAAAAAATTGTTTTTTTTTCCCCACATGGCTAAAAAAGACTTGCCTGTTGATGCTGATCAAGAAAATATATCATCTATATCTTTCAGTGCGTTGCAGGCTTCTGACTAAAACTAAAGTGCCCTTAAATATTGCAAATAAAGTTTAAAATTAATTACCGATTTTATTGTACATTTTATAAATTTTTTGTTCACTTTTTACAATTACATTGTATTTATATATAACACAGAATATAGTTTTTTTCCCACCAACATCACAACTTTAAAAAATATTAATTTATACTTGATTTAAATTTCACCCCAAATATTGGTTTGGTATAAATAAACATATATTTTAAATAATATATTATTACGACAAAGTCCCATAAACATTAACAGTGGCCCTTGGTATGCCTTTAGCAAACCAAATGCTATAGAAACCATAATCTCCCGGTGGAAAGGGCAAGATTTTTGTGAGTTGCTCGTTCATGTGCGAAGCTGGCGCCTTGTCCACCACTAAATCGTGCTAAAAACCATTTAAAATTATAAAAATTTGTATAATTCATTTACTTTAGAGTTATAAACTTACACTATAGGGACACGAATGATTCATATTGGAAAACGGCGCAAATAGATTGAAAATAAAGGCGGCCACTGGATTAGAGTTGCGATTTTGTATAAATTTGCAGGCATCAAAGGTGACATTATACAGAAAAGGCTTATAGCCATTCAAGCGCTTATAAAGAGCGAAATTGAGCTGTCAATAATTTATAAATTAATTTAAAAATATTAGAGTTCAAAGCATAAATCAAACCTTTATTTTATCAACTGGCACCTGCAGCAATTTCACTTTCAATGATCCATATTTGTAGGTTCGATTCACCGACTTCAACAGGCAATATTCAAAGGATGCAAATGATGTGTCCAAGGAATTGCACTTGACGTTTGTAAACTCAAATGTTGAGTGGCTCTTTGAAAATGATTCAACAATTAAATAAATTCTAAAGAATTCAGCATAAAAACTTACTAAACCGCTTATAAAAATTAGAAGACTCAGCCAAAACAGGGCAGACGATACGTTAAACATGACGAGAGATGTGAAAATGACATAAGCTTTTTAAAAAATATATTTTTAATATTATTTTTTGGTAAACCATTAAAAATATATTACACAAACGTAAATAGGAAATCGATTATAAACCCAGATATTATCCATTTGGTAATGCAGTTTAATAATCAAGTCATTTAGCAAATAGCATATAATTGCCATGAAAGCTCTTACTTTCTGTAGAATTTTGTAAATAAATTATAAATAAACACAGACTTTTAATTGACTTAATTCTTCCGTAAATTCTATAATTTATTCCCCTTTTTTTTGAGTGTCCCCAAACCAAATTTTTCTTTTTCTCTCTCTCTCTCTCTCTGAAAAATGGCTGCAACATAAAAATTGACCTCAGCGACAAAAGGCGGCCAACGACGATGACGCCGGCAAACTTTAGGAAGCAAATACCACTGACTGGAAGGGGGGCGTAGGGGTTCGGTCGGAAAACACACTCAAAAGTGGAGCAGCAATTGCAAACTGGCCCAGGCCCGGGCCAAGTCGAGGCAACAACAACAACACTAACAACAATCAACTGGCCAAACGCGATCAACAACGGACATATTGCAGCCAAGTTTAGGGGCTAGCACGAGTACGAGTGCGAGCACTGGGGGCCACGCCACGGTGTCTTTGGTGGGCAGACAAATTACAGTAGCCAGATTTTCTCGTCTTCAATGTTGTTTTGCATTTTGCACAAGGGGGCCACGCCCAACGCCCAAAAACGCCCCCCATCTAAGGCAATACAGTGGGGGTTGAGATAATAGGTTTGGGGAGTTGGAATTTTTAGATTTGAAAATTTTAAGAAATCTGAGAAGTAAAGAAAAATGCTTAAGGGATTTTTCTTTATTAATATTCATCATAAATTCAATAAATTATGATATGTGTAATATTATTTAAAACTAATCCTAATTAAAATCTTATCCATGCGTTATAATTCCCAACGTGAACCAGCTGCTTAAAATGTGAAAAATATTTAAAGAAAAGTTACTGAAGAAGCATTGATAGCTTTCCCCATCTTCCTTTTTTTTTGTGTTATTTATATACTTTTCCTAATTTTTATATATATTTAGTGTTGCTGTTATTTTTATATTTTTTTTTTGCGCTTAATTTTTATATATATTTAGTTTTGCTATTTTCTCACCCTCCACTGTATTTGTTGCTGCTGTGCTGTTCTGTTGTTGCTATTTAAGTTGATGTTGCTGCCGCTGCTGCTTGCTGCAAACACGCGCTGAACATGTTTTTGTGTGCTCCAACTATTCATGGCTATATCTTTATTTTTTGCTGCTGTTCTTGTTTTATTTTTCTACAACATCGCTTGGCTTTTTTTCTAATGCTCTCAAGAATGTGGTTTAGTTTTTGGATGAGTTAACAAGCCAGCCGGAGTATACTAGTAGTACGTACTATAGGCGCTTTTGTTGCCAACGTATGCACACGTTCTGTGGCTCGAATTTGTCATGGAAATTGTCCAAACAACTCGTACATCAGATTCAAGTGATAATTTAAGTCAAATCCGGAGACGTGACTTTGGTGTGTAAATCAATTTATGTTTGTACCACCTAGAGAAAAATGATTTATGCCCCCATTAAAGTTGAAGTATTTTGTTAGAATTTTGATTTAATGCGTTTGAAAATTACTAATATTTGTTTTAATTTTCTTGCTCATTTCAGAAAACGCTACTGAATTTTTGCCACTGAGAGCGCTCAACGTGATTGTTTGGGTAAGTTGGGGATTAGGAAGTTGAGAATAATTTAAGAAAGCATTTATTTAGAAATTATATTTAAACTATTAAGGAATATTTAAGAATTTGAAAACCTTTTAAAGAATACTGGAGCTTATTAAAAATATTCTTAAGTGAAATTTACTTAAGTAGTAGCTCCTGGTCTCTATATTTTTTTAAAAAATAGTGTGTTGTTTATTTTTTAAATCAAGAATTTTGTAGAGTTTTTTTATTGAAATGATAATTTATTTTTTATGTCCAATAGGGTGTGAAATTTTAAACATTTTGCTTTAAAATCTCATTAAATATCATTAAAAAAAAACCTATTTAATTCCAAGTTATATTAAAATTATAAAAAATTGGTTTCCAACCCAGCAAACTTTAATAAATAATTTATTAAACGACTTTTTAACTACCCAAAATGAATTATAAAAATCATAAACTAGTTCAAAGCTAAAAATGTTCACATGCCTGCTCTCATTTTCCCATTTTTTGGCACAAGTTTAAGCCCGAAACTAAAATTTTCCCAGCAATTTATTAAAAATAAATGCAAATCAAAAGCCAGAAAGCGAGCAAAGCCACTCTGTGTGCCAAATGTGTCAATTGAGGAGGAGAAGTCGAAGGCTTCTCTCGTTCACACTTCTACCAGTATTTATTGGTAGTCTCTATAAGCGTGCTAAGTGCGTTGGTTTAACGGCAACTTTCTGGCACATTTATGCCGCGCATATGGTAATGAGGCCTAGTTCTGTTGACCATAAACAGATTATCGGCCCATATAGCCACAGGCGCTAGTCACTTTTCTTTTTACTGCCCCGAAGATGCTTTCGGGTTGAGTCATAAGATGGCATTAGCTTGATTATGGCTCTGACAGAGTGTTTAAGACGCACTTGAAGAGCTTCCAGATGGAAAAGGAATATATATATATATATAGTAAAATATATAAAAAAAAAAATCTTAGCGGGGCGTGGCCCCATTTTGGCGCTGACAGGGAGAGGGGTTACTTGGGGGACCTGCCCACGCTTCGCCAAAGATTTATGGCCAAGTGTGTGCGCTCGGCGGCGTCTGTGTCGCTCATTCTCAATCTAAATCTGAATCTGACTCTGATGGTGACTTATTTATGTGACTGGCGGGCTGCTGTTGCCGTTGTTCTTGCTATTCGCTCTCTCAAGTGGCCATGTCAAGGCGTGGGCAGCTTCCACTGAGCTCCAAGACACCACCGTTCAGAGTCGACCCAAGTGCTTTTCGCATTTTTTTTTTTTTTTTGTATTTTTTCGGCAGCCCAAAACGGTTGCAAAGTGCTCTATTCCACTTTGAAAAATATGGGAGGCCATATCAGCTTAATATCTTGCAATTTGCAAAGAGTTTTGGGTTAGCTTTGTAAAGGATTTAAGTCTGGAAAGTCTTTAGTCAACAGTCTCTAATGCTTTATTTGAATTTTGGTTTTAGGATGTAATTGAAAATAATTAAATATTATTTAATATTACCCAATTATCCTATTTCTGTTAGTGTTAAGCCTGTTTCTCTTTAGTGAAATTAGCCTGACGCTTTGCTCCTGAATTGCAATCTTTGATTTATTGCTAATTTCGGCGGGAAATTCCCTTAGCTCTCCGGCAGTGGCAGTTGAAATTCGGTAGCATTTTGTTGCTTTGACACCAATTGGTGTTTTTTTTTTTTTTTGGCTGTCTATGTGGCACGCTATTGTTGCTGCTGCCGCATTGTTGCTGCTGCTGCTGCTGCCGCTGCTATTGCTGGTGTTGCATGTCAGTCACTCAAATGGCTGACAGCCAACGAACTTCGTGTTCGAATCGCCGGAATTGTTGATGCAGAAGCTGTGCCTCAAGTGGCCCACTGAAGGTCACAAAATTGGTGTTGCCGTTGCTCCCATTGTTGTGATTATTGCTGGTATTGCCGCCTGCATCGCCGCCTGTGGCCCCTCGTCGAAAAGGCAATCGAAACAATGTGTCGAGTGCCATCGAATTTAAGCACTCGAGTGGTCAATGTCGCCTTTGTGGTTTACACTTCAATTTGTTTGTTTTCATCAATAAATAAAAGCCAAACAAAATGAGGCAATGGTGGAGGTGTTAAATCAATGGAGGAATTTTCATAAAATCCTCTTAGGTAGCTTCAAAAATAGTTTAACTAGTGGTTTTTTATATTTAAAATATTTGTAAAATTACATTTAACAATTTCTATCAATTTTGTTTCTTTTAAATATTACTTTAAACATAATTTGCTTTATTTATTTATTAAAATTTATAAAATAAGGCCATAAAAGTATATTAAATAATTTTTTTTAGCCTAATATCCAAAAAATCAATAACAAATTATTCCCTTCCTATTGAATATTAATGTCCCCACAAAATATACAAATAAATACAAAAATTCCATGACTCAATCTTCAGCAATTTCGCTTGCCAAAAAAAAAAAAGGCAAAGAAAGAAAAAAAGATTGCAAAACAATGAAAGAGCCAAATAAAAAAAAACATTTGGCATATCATGAATATTTTATGAACTGAACTCAAACTCGTTTCGACTGTCTGTCTTCTTTTTCGATCTCGATCTCGCTCACTCACTCGCCCTCATTACAAAACACAAATCATGCATTGCGTTTACTTAACGGTTAACAAAAAGCTGACAAATTTATTGTCGCCGCTGACATAAATATCGGTATCTCCAGACTTCTGGCTTCTGACCAACAACTGGAAATGTGTCAGGCGACGGCGAATTTGCCAAAAGATCGTGCTGTAATTGACATATATTCGGTAAGAAAAAAGAAAAAAGCAATTTGGCATATATTTTGCTGGGTTTTAGGAATGGGCATGAGATACCGATATATTGTCGATATTCTTTTTAAAGATCGATCATTGCGAATTGCGATTTATCCCATGGTTATTATAATTAACTATGAGAGCTTTTTGTTTTAGTTTTACATATTATTAATATATTACCCAATCGATTTATCTATATTTTAGAAATATTTTTAGTAACATTTTCAATTGGGTAAATCAATTTACTAATTTTGTAAACAATTATGGATGGGCCGAAGCTACATGCACACTTCGATATAGAAATTTTCAATACTTAAAAACGATATAGCAGTGTTAATTTTTCTCCTCGTTATACATCCCTAGCTGGTTCTATATACATAGTAAATATATCGCCGTATATCACGTTCTCTAATTATGCATGTCACCGGCCAAAGACAAAGGAGAAAAAGCGAGAAACCGCCTGAGAAAATAATCAAAAAGGTTCTCTCCGCAGTCTCTGTGTGGTCACCGCTGCCGCTGTAAGATCAAAGAAATAAATACATGAAACTCACTTTTAATGGGGCTCGTAGAGTTTTGTATTTTCCTCAGAGCTTTATCATGTTTTTAATTTAACTAATTTCTAGATTCTTATCTCAGCGGTGTCACAAAAGCAAAAAGACATTTAACTCAATTAATATTTTCCAACGGGAAATGTGTTAAGCGTGTGAAAAGCGGAGCCTATTCTTCACTTAAGTACTTAACATAATTAAATTTGTTGCGTAATTTTTCTTATTTTGTTTATGCTACGCAGTTTTTTTTCCCTTAATTATTACCTAAGCTTTACCCCAAAATTTCTTTATAAATACCATTTTGTCTTGTTTATGTTTATGGAAATTTCTGCTAATATTCATGGGCAGCTCACGTGTGTGTTTCTCGTCTTTCACTTTCCGCGTTTGTGGCCTGTATTTGGTTTTGATTAATTTTATGCACATTTTTGTTGGCCAGCCCGGCCTGCTAATGAACTGCTAAATGCCAAAACAAAATGTTGGGTTCTCGAAAAAATAACAAAACGCGCCTGAGAAATTTCACTTTTCCTACTGCAAATCCCACATCCCCAAGACCGGTTACACAAAACACAATATCTAGTTTAAATTAATTTCTTTTCGGAGTCTCTTTGTTTTTGGGTTTTTTTCTTTGCCAATTTTAATTAAAACATTTCGTCCGCTGAGTGAAAGTTTTCCCCTTTTGCATTAGCAGATCTTGGTTGCTACTTTTTTTTTGCTGCTTTTTTAATGGTCAATTGTCGTCAGCTTCCGTTCTGCTTAAGAAAAAATAACAAAAAAACATATAGAAATAATAGCACAAGAAGATGGAGCTGGAGGATGAACAAAAGACAATTTTAATTAAAGCCAAAAACAATGCACAATTTGTGGCGAATTAAATGGCATTTTTCCACTTGACAGCCCCAAACTCTCTGACTTTGTGCCGAAATGTGCAAAGCCAACAAATTGTGTGGCCAGTTAATTAATTGCCATAATAGTTCACAGATGTATACAGTTAAGGAGGCACGGAAAATAAAATTGAGATCATTTTAAGATTAAAATTAAGGGAAACGATTCGGATAAAAATTAGTAAATATAAAATAATATAAACATATTCAAATAAATTATATTACAGGTAACTAAATATTATTTTAAGTTCCCTACAAAAGTAATTTTAAAAATCTCTTAATGTTTAAATTTTCTCTTTATTTTTTTTCTCTGCATAAAATATTATTGTTTTCACCTTTTTGCGGTGGAGACTTGTCTCATCATTTCGCTCTTGCTGACTTCATTTGAATGTTTTCATCCAAGTTGACAGTGGCAGCACTTGAGGTGCTTCAGCCTCCCAGTTTGGAGCTGCTGGAAATGTCCTTCTGCTGAGCACAGCGAATTCCTTGCCGTTCGTTGACTCTTTTTGGTTCGCTGTGGCTCTTTGGCTTTCTGTGGCTTTTGGCCTGCTGCTGCTGCAACAAGCCTGGGCTGAATTTAACACCTTTTTTGTTATGGCCGGGGCATGTAAAGGCCCAAAAGCAGAACTAGACACAGTCGCAGTGCCAACAATGGCCGTTGCTGTTGCAGCTGCCGTCGCAACAATGACAACATGCAACATCCACGGACTGAGAACGAGCCCTTTAAAGGACAGCAGCGACCATGCACTCAAAAAACTTAAAAAAGAAAAAAAATGGAAAACTGACGAACCAAGAGCATGAGTCCGCGGCTCGAGGATCGTGACGTGACGTGATGCGACTGACTGACGAGCAGAAAAAGTGGACATGGGGACAGGCGGACAGCCATTCGCATTTAAGGCTCAAATTGATTCTCCCCAGACAACAATGCGACCTTGCTTTTGTTTCTTAAAAAGCACGGAGAGAAATAATATCAAAGGATACATTTTTAATAAATAAAAATTATGAGTAATTATGGGACTCCTTTTTAATAAAAAAAATTGGATATGTTGCCCAGTTTTAAGTACAAATATATCTTCTTTAAATGTACCTTTAAATTACCATGCTTAATTGATTTTAAAATGTTTTAAGGTAAAAGAATTTAAATCAAGAGCTCAAACTTGTGTTTTAAGAAGCAAAACTAGTGTCTTTGTAATGTTTCTTAAATATTTTTTGTCTGAAATATCACTACCTCTTGATTTACTTATACTTTTAATAATAAAAATTAAGATATTTATTTAAAAGAGGCTTACCTTCCTTTAAACATCCCTAAATTTCTCTCCCTGCACTAGTTCTAAGCCACAATGGATGCTATCCGATTTGGCAGTGGCCCCTTAGAGACTTGACAATTGTTGGCCATAAAAGTGCTAAGCAGTTGGCCATTGGGACGGCGATTGGGTGCGGGATTGGGCCTTAAGCCCAGCATTAGAGCCACGCACAGAGTCACAGCAACGAAAGTATAAACAAAAGACTTAGGCAACAAACTTGACCCAAGTTGGCTCGCTGCTTGCTGCTTGCTGCCTGGTGGCTGCTGCACCACCTAAACAATGGCGCGTGCTGCGGTTTAAAGTTATAGCCAAAGCCAAAGCCAAAGAGCAAAGCCTGTTTTGGGCCAGCAGCAGCAGCAGCAACAATTGCGTAGAAAACCTGCTCTGGTCATGAAACTTACTGCACATTACTGCCAACTGGCATTGCGCTGGGTTCTTTCAGCCAGCCTTTTGTATTTCGCTCTCTGGCGATCTAATAAAGTCGCGGGCCATGTGGCTAACGAAAGTTATTTATGCACGAGCCAGTCTACTTAGGCCGGCCTGCATGCGTCATCGGTTGCTGTTCATAATTTATGCCAGGTCCCCAGGTCCCCAGGTCTCTCTTGGGCTCTGTAGGCAACCAGCAACCAGAAACAGCAACCAAACTTGCTGGCGTGGGTGTTAATGGCAAACAGAGCGGCAACAACACGGTCAGAGCTGTATGTGTGTGTGTGTGGAAAACAGGCAAGAATTTAGGGTTTATTTCGAACAAGAAATACCTAAAAAATTAGACGGAATTACGAAAATATGGAAAAAATTGTGGAAATAAGGTTTTAGATGTAAAAAACAAGGCTAAACATTTTTTTGGTTGTAAATAAATTATAAATAATAAATTTTTTGGTAAATCAAACTAGGCTTTAAACTTTAGTTATAGTATAAATAAAGTTGTAAAATTATAGTAAGACTCTTTAAATTTTTTGGAAACTTAAAAATGGCTTAAAATTGTTTTATTTATATTTTAATTAGAATCAAATACACAGCTTTTATTTTCTCAACATTCTAATAAGTTTTTAGAGGCCAAAAATTATAATTATAAATAATTTCCTAAAATTTCGAAGCCTTTAAGCCCAACAACATACCCTTCTTCTAAGCAAAAAACAGGGTATTACAAGCTGAACAAGAATAGAACAGCAGCAACAGCAGCGATACTGGCCCAAGAGCAATCCAACAAAGAGCCAAAGTAACCAAAGGGTCGACGACTTCCAGCGCCCGCATCGAAAGAAGGAACAGTCGCAGCCGCAGCAGCAGCAGCAACTGCAACTGCAACAGCAGCAGTTACAGCAACAGCAGCTGGCAATGGCATAAAGCAAACAAATGGAAATTGTTTAAAGCCAGCTTTGGTTTATGGCCTTTTGCATGGAGCCCGAGACCCAATGCTAATTGCAAAGGAATGTCCGAGCAGCAGCAGCAGCAGCAGCAGCGGGCGTGGGTAGCTCTTGGCCAAAGTTAATTGCCAAAAGATAGGGGAGAGCCAGCAGCGAAGGTCCATCTAAAATATATATACCTTTAAACCCGAAAAAAAAAGTCATGAAGAAATGAACTTAAAGACTTTATAAAAATCCCAAAAACCCCTGACTGCTGATATTTTTTATTTATTAAAATGATTATGCTAAAGAAACTATCCACAAGAAAGAAAACATATAATAAGTCAACTCCTGTGATTGGAGGGCGGAAAACTGAACGGCCTGAAGATCTCGCCGGAGCCGTTAAAGAACTTGGACTGAAACTCCACCCAGTGGAGGCGCAGGGTGTGCAGAAAGGCGCTCAGTCCCTCCATCATCAGCAGGATGGCCACCGTGAGTGTGGCCCAAAAGAAGAAGGTGGCCATGAGTATGGGCACGCCATAGTACAGCGGCATATCGTTGGCCAGTCCCTTCGACAGGATCATGTGCCACAGGACCTCGGAGAGCTGATCGTGGGCCAACGAGAGGGCCCAGAGACGCAAATAGGATGCCGTGTGGGAGATGGAACCCAGAACCGTTTCAATGGTATGGATGCACGAATGTATCCAGACCTCTGACATTTCCAGCTCGTCCTCCGATTCATAGGAACGATTTTTGAAAGCCTCCGTGCTAACGGTCTCATCGAAGTACCTGATCTCGGAGCGCATCACCTTGACCGGCTGCCGTATAGACTTCCCCCTCCGCTCCTCGGCCAGTTTCTTCTCCTCCTCGACCTTCGCCTTCTTCCTTTTGCGCAAAATATATAGCGGCTTGCCCGCCAGGAGGACGGGTATGGCAAGCAAAGCCAGTATGACCAGGACGTACTCCACCGTCCGCTCGCCGGGAAACATGCCTTCAGGACAATCACCATTCGGCGTCTCCTTCTTCATCAGCATCATGTTGATGAAAGTTATGAGGACTGAGGGGGCACAGGATGAGGTATATGGATGCTCCTTGAGTCCCCCGTAGGTCAGCCACTTGAAGAAGATGAGGAAGCATAGGTAGCAGAACAGGCACACCAGGAAGATCATCTGGGGCACCACCACCAGCAGCAGGTCGGCATATTTCTTGAGCAGCACACAATTGGCGGCGGACAGGCAAAGGCCGAACATCATCTGGCTAACGCCCAGGATGATGGCCAGCTTCATCTTCAGCGAGTTGGTGGTGGTAATAGAGACCTGACCGCACACCACCCACACGGGATCCATACCAATGGGATATGGGTTGCCCGTGTAGAAGTTCTTGCTCGACGGATCGAAGGACAGCTCGACAATGCTGTCGCTCACGGTGCTGGAATTGTAGCGACAGCTCCAGCTGGAGCCGAACAGATTCATGCTCTTGGACAGCACAATGTTGTAGATGAAGCCCATGTAGATGGAGAAGATGCCCATCAGGAGGATGATGTAGCGGCCGGCGAATAGAATGTTCATTATTTCATTCTCTGACACGGCACTTACCTAGGGAAGGATCAGTTAATTATCGGAATTTATCGAATGTGTGTAAGGTGAGAATATCGGAATTTATCGTGAAGATATTCCCTGAATAAACTAATTTAAAATTAATAATAAAATGCAATGCAATAAAAATAAAATAAATCAGCTTTTAAAGTAATTAAAAATGTATAACAAACCTGCTCGATTTCGATTTGCTTGGCCCTCCAGATCATCAGCAGGGCAAATAAAACCATCAGGATGCCGTGCCCCATGTCCCCGAACATAACGGCAAACAGAAAGGGAAACGTGATGATGGTGTATGGGGCCGGATTCAGCTCCTGGTAATCCGCATTGCCATAGGCATCAATCAGGGCCTGAAAGCCCCTGGTGAACTTGTTGAGCCGAAAAAACGTGGGCGGCATGTGGTTCGCCGTGAGTGTCTTCTTTAGCATCATGGGGCGAGTGGTAAAGTTTAAGGTTTCCATTGGATCTACCCTCTCGGACTTCCTATCTGCTGAAGCGGATTCATTCAAAGTTGGGGCATTATCGTTGGCTTGCTTATTTTCTGCTGGATCAGAGTCATCCAAAGGCTGAGCATTATCAGTACCTTCTTCCTTATCATCTGTGATGGATACATTCCGGTCTGCCCCTCCACTCAAACGGTTGGCATTCACGAGGGTATCCCGCACATTGGCCAACTCTGAGACTGGCAGGAAGACCTCGGCCAGCAGATACTTGGCCTCGTGGACACCACCCACCAATCGAAGGCGGTTCATCAGGTCATACACCCGCAGGGCCTTGCGCAGATTCACGCGGACTATGAAGAGATCCCGGGCGGCAATCTCGAGGATCTGGCGACGCATCAGCTCCGCCTCCTTGAGCACCCTCTCGATGTTCTTGATCTCCTGGGTGAGCTCCTTAATCCGCGCCGTACGCTGATTGGCGGATGAGGGACAGTCGTGTATATGCACATGATATTGGGCACAGATCTTGAGGACCTTGTGCCAAATCGTCGACGAGCTGGACATCATCAGAACTGTAAACATGCGCACCTTCTCCGGCTCCCTCGAAGTGTACACCATAATTGGTTTGGGCATCTCAGCAAACCGCATGACCACATTGAAGGAGCACATCCGGTAAACGAGCAGCTCAAAGCTATAGAACTTGTCCGCCCGTATGGTTCCCAACAAGTAACTGAGGTGGGAGCCATACTGGACATGGTTGTTGTTCCCCACCGAAGCATCCTGCACGAGGCCCCCAATGGTGCTCTCCGAGTACAGCAGCTCGCTGCCCCTGTCCGCGGTCATGAACTTGTCCGCCTTGGTGATGGCGAAGCATTGTTCCATCATCCGATACCGCCGAGTGTCCATCCGCTGATAGTGCTCCATCACTGTGGAGGCCTCCAAGTGGAGGCGCCGCAAACTGTCCTCGTAGGTGCGCAGATCCCGCTCCCGCATCCGGTCCTCACGATCCACATTCGGATAGAAGATTTCATTAACATTTAGCTGGATGATCTGCTGGTGCAGGCTGTCCACTAGACGCAGGTATTCATAGCATTGGACTACCTTCTTGGTGTAGAGATTGTTTAGCAGCCGGTCCTCGTCGTAAATATTGTTGAACTGCACCATACCATGGTGGCCCAGCTCCATGAGGCAGTCGAAGGCATTGTCCACGTGGAGGAGCAGCTGGCACAGTTCCATGTCCTCGCTGCGAAAGAAGGACTTGACCTTTGTCTGCTTCGGTAATTTCAATTTCTTGCCCATCGTGGCTGGAGTTTTTGCGTATAAATTGCAGGCAAGTTGGTAAAATTATCAAAAATAAATGTGTGTGAATGTTAGGAAAGTACGACCGAATCTGATTTATATATATATATGTTATTTGTGATTTTTTGATTGCGTGAAATTTGTATTTAGAGCGACTCCCGGCCGCCTAAGATTTGTGGTTTGAATTAATTGTTATTAAGAAATTGTAAACATATGGCTTTTATGTCTAAATCGTCTGAGAAAGCAGATTAATTTATACATTTTTAATATATTAATATTCAAAATAAATTATAAAAAAAAAGCAAACTCACGCTCGATAGTCACAACTAATTACCTTCTATTATCTGGCTTTTATTTTTTCTAAACAAATATCTAATTTCTTGGACATGTTTGTCTTACGTTTCGGGTCCGGGCATTTGACTTGTGCTAATTGATACGTTTGTTTGCCTCTCCCATTGTTGGCTCTTGTTTGGCTTAGCCTTTGCTTATTTTTTGTTAACTTAATTCGAGTAGCCAACATGTCCAGGTCCAGAGCTGCTGCCCCCAACTTGGAGATCAACTGCAGATAATTTCATGCTCCGCATGCAAACTCGTTGCAGTTGCGGCTGCCATTAAGTGGGGCCACGCCCCCCATTGCCACGGTACAGTGAACCAAAAAACTGGCCAACAACTAACTGGCAATGCAATGCCCTGGGAACACTCGAACCTATCCATATACCTTGTGCTGGGAATTCTCACAAAAAAAAAAAAAACAACAAAATAAAGAGAAGAAAACCATTTCATTACAAGTAATATTCCGCACATGAGTGAGTTTTATGCCAAAGTTCTCACTTCAATTAGCCGGGGCTACAAAACGTTGCAACATAAATTATGGTTCTGAAAAAGGTTTCCCAACCAATTGGTAATAATAGTTCTCTCCACACATAAGCTCGTAAATATGCTAAGTATTTCTGGGGACCAACAAAAGGCATTTGAACGGTTTGTTTGCACAACAAAACCACATGGAACCCCCTGGAAAAGAAATATATTTTACAAAAGAGTTTCGTTGACATGGCATAAATATTTATGGCTTGATTTTATGATCATTTAGTTTTATGGAGAGATTTGTTTGGGAATAAATTAAGGCATTGGCTTACCTTTAGAATATTTAATTTAACTTTTTTCTTTAAATTTGAATTTATTTTTAGCCAACTTAAGGTTTTTTTATGGTTTTTATTTAGCACCTGAAAACAAAGCATTTGTTTTACTCTTTTTTTCAGGGTGATAAATTTTCTTACATAAACTGCGCAGTCGCTGTGAGAGTTTCATTTCGTTTCATTTTCTCCCGTGAAATATTTTCCCATACAAATCGAATCAGAGACATTGAAATTGTTTGGTAATTTCTGTCTGTCTGTGAAGCCCTTTGAAATAGGGCCCGAAAAAAGGCATTTTCGGCTCATTAGCCATTGCTAAAAGGAAAATAAGCATTACTCACTCACTCTGGGAGAAAATTTGTTCAGTTGTTAGCACTTCCACGACAATGAAAGTAAAAGTGCACTTGATAATTGCTTGGGCAAAGCTTTTTTCGACTTTGGCCGAGAGTGACAATAAGAGTGCTATTGCCATTGTTAAGCGGCAGTTCGATTTCATTAGCCCTGTGGCTCTGAGTCTGCCAAGAAATTAAGTCACCAAATTGAAAGTTTCGAAAGTTTTCACTTTCCAGGCAGCCGGAGATCTGCGACAATTGCAGGCAATAAATCAAATCGAAATCAAAGTCACTTACAGAACTGCCAAAATGGGCTAACAAAGGCGGCAACACATGTCCAAAATAAATACAGAAACAATGTCAATTTGTAGCCCGGAGTGAAGCCTCTCTTCACTTGAAGAGCTCTGCTCTGGAGTTCATTGTCTGCTTGAGTTTATTTCTACTTGTATGGATTTTCATTATTTTCATAAACTAATTTGCATTTCTCTTTTGCCAACTCATGTGTTTCTTTACCTCTTTTTATTTCTTTGCAGTAATGTGATCGGCGATCTTCGGGAGCAATTAGAAGACTAAACAAAAGGTAAGCAACGGCAGCTGGCAGCGATTTTTGGCATTACGCCCACGCTGATTCAACTCAAGTCCCCTTCTCATTCATAACACATTCATATAAAGCAAATCCATATCCAAATCCCCTTACAATCTGGGCTGAAACTCACTCACTTTTCAGCGGCAAAGAGAAAGTGCATTTCACCAAAGAGTCTGTAATTTGCCAGAACCCGCAATTAACGCCTAAACTCGGGCTCTTTCCAGTGCCAATCAAGTGCGTGGATTCCCCAGATCAAGTGGACTCTGAAGTTAACATTTCGTTTCGTTTCGTTTCGCTGGGTTTTAATTATAGAGCAGAACCTGGGCCGCCGTGTAGGTGTTTCCCCCTCAAAAAAATATGAGATACATAAAGAATTGGGTCAAGTTTGAAAGACAGGTAGCGAAAGTTTGAAAGTGACATTATTTCTAATATTCGAGGGTGTTCTTAGAGTGGCTACCCTTTGTGCTCTCTCTGAATATCAGAGTCTTGGAGCGGTTAGAGCTTAGGTAATCTTAGAGCCATGTCTTACGCATTGGCTAAGCTCCTCAAGTTCGTCGCTTAAGTCATTCGTTTTGGTTGCCGTTGCCAGTGCGTAGACTTATAGACATATAGACTTTATACCCGTGGACTTGGCACCGTTACAAGCCAGACAGATACAGCCAGAGCCACGAGTGGCTCAAATGCTGCCTGACGGCGGCTTCATTAAAATGTCTGCCTGCCTGCCAGATTGAACCTGGCCAAAACCGTTTTGTTGCTATTTCGAGAGAGAAATACCTTGGAGTTATGGGTAGACTTTGGGAAGGGTATGCTAAAAAGCCAGAAAGGATGGTAAATTGTACGAAATTTTACAGAAAACATATTTAAAAGGTTTGAAATGAAGTTGAGCTAAGAAAAAAATAGTTTATTTAATTTGAAAATATATAAAGAAATTATTTAAGATTTTTTCAAGTATCTCAAGGGTAACATAACTCTTTTTATATATAATATCTAAGAATATTTTCTTTACATTTCCCATAACCTTCAGGGGTATTTCTCAGCCTTTTTTTATCTTCCCTCTAGGGTATTAGCCACTTCTTCAGTCGGCTTAGCCAGCCATACTCGTTTGAAATTGAAACGTCTCTGTCTGGTGCAACGGCGGCTTTGGGCTGCGAGTAGTACCTTGGCAAATGCATCATCGTCTGTGGCACGTTGTGGATGTCAGCTTATCTCAGCCAGACGAACGCATTGCCCGGCTCTGGGCCCCAAAGTCTGAAAAAGTCTGGTCGAAAGAAGCTTCCGCCTTGGCCCCGGTCAAAACTCTGACTCCAACGCCATCGCTGCTGCCACCAGCGAGCAATTTTCAATTTGCCAATTGTAGCAGTAAACTTCTTTATAGCTGTTCTTTCGCTCCTCTTGGCCATCTTCATCTTGCTTGGCCAAGAGAGTACCGCAGTACCGTTAGCCTGCTGGTAGGTAGGTTCTCCGCTCATGTGGATATTGGCCTTAGGTGTTTGCCTTGTCTCGACTTTACTTCACCTGCTGTTCGTCTTCGTCTTGGTTTTGGTCTCTTGGTCTTGGTGTGCGTGCTGGGCTGGCCTCCACTAATTTGCGACAATTGGCCAGGCCATTAGCCGGCTTTTGGTGGGCCAAAAGGAGGCGTGGCCTGGGACTGGAGTGGCCATGGAGTTAACTGAACTGAACCGAACGTAGATACTCATACGAGTATGTATCAATTTATCGAGGAATTCTGCCATGAAATTATAAATGCAAAGATCTTAGCCCTCCTCTTACGGAAGTTCACTTTAAATTGGAATTTTCGTATTTAATTGTATTTGATTTGTGTGAGGGAAATAATTATGTGCGAATTCCGAGGAAGAACCAGAAAGGTCAGGTATGGGACTCACTGATGTGTAGAAGGTTGTGAACTATTAAGCATGGACAGAGAATGGGGTATTATTAGGTCTTAATTTGGTTTCAATTAAAGGTAAAGCCTAGTAATTTAATTTTAGAAGGAAAATATCTTGAAAAATTATATAAAATTAACTTTAATTCTTACAAGAAACTCCAATGAAAAAACCCTTGCAAACAAATTATTCTCTCCCATTTAAGCCAGCATAAATTAATTCCACCCTGACAGAAGCTGTAACTGATTTTTCCCATTGAAGACCAAAGTTAAATTTTCCTTGAAATCCAACACCAACTGACTCATTTTCCAGCAAAAAAAAAAGAAAAAAATACCACCACACATAAAAACCTCCTAGCTTCCAACGTAAACGAAAAAATCCCAATTAGTGAATGACCCTTTCAGGTTGGATTTATGTTCCATAAATATTGAACAATTGACAGACAGTCGTCGTTATTCTTGACCGACCACAAATCTTGGCCAGCTCTTTTCCGCTGGCCAGAGACCAACTGCAACCACACACACACACACACACTCACACACCTATGGACAGCCACATTTGGGTGGCAATTCATTAGACACACGCTGCTTTGCATGATTTTGGTTTAGGGTTTTCTTTTATATCTTTTTTTGTTTAGTTTGGCAACGTGAGCCAGCCAGCTAACGTGACCCAAATTTCGCCTATGACCGCACAAACTATACACACACACCCGGGTGTTGCATTTCGGTGTGCCGCCCCCCAGCCTAGCGGGGCGGTTTCCACACACCCCTTTGCGGCTTGAGTTCAAAGTGAAATTTTGTACTTTGATTGTTGTTCACATGACCGCGATTGGTTTGTCAGAACCTAATCAACACATCATCAATAACAGTGGGGCATCATTTCTCTCTTCGTTTTTATTTTATGCTGTTTGATTGGTTCTATGTTGGGCGATTAATCACACACAAATTTACACTGGGAATAAATTTAGCACCTCCCTAATATTATTAATATTTTGGTAATGAAATGTAAGCAACTTTAAAGCATTGAAAGAATTTTATAATACGAATATTTATGTTATTTATTGCTTTTTATTTATATATTATTACAAAAGATTTTAGCAAGGCTTTAAAAATATTTACAATTTTATTCTTTAAAATCTACACATTTTCTCTCTCTGTAGACAAGGCGTGAAATGCAAACACAACATCGGCAACAATGAAAAACAAACAGCAAACAAATGGACAAAGCAAATACTGGGGGGTTCAGCAGGCGGCTACTTCGAAATGAACGTTGATTATAGACTTCCCAAAAAAAAAAAAAAAAAACACCCAAACTTCATGAAAAAAAAACCTCTGAAAACTTAATGAAAGCCAAACGGAACAGTTTGTGGTTTTAGCAAATTTTTCCAGCGGTTCGTGTGGGTGCCAGGCAGGAGTCAGAGCCTCCTCACTGTCTGTGGCAATCTGATTGCCACTGTCCACTGGCAATTTGATTGCCACTTTTCCTCACTTTGGTGAGTGGGTGCCACTATACCCCGCCGCTGCAATTGATGCCTGCAATTATCCCCAGACGCCACACAAACAATGCGCAAATTAAACGCAATAAACAAAATCAGGGTATTACGCGACCACGGGGGAGGGAAGGGATTAGTGGCAGCAGGCGAGTAGGCGATTACCGTTTGAAAAATGGCCAAGCTGCAGGGTAGCTTTAGAGTTTATTGAGGATAATAATATCAAGTGGGCAACGATGCACACCTAGTTTTTTGGGGGGTTTTATCGCATCTAGTAGTATTTTTTATAGCCTATATATAGGTTAGAAGTGTGTGCTGGTTTTTTTTTAATTTATAATAATAACTTAAATAAATTTGCATAATAAAGAGGGTAGTTATTAATTAAATAATAAAGAATTAATATACTTACCGATGCTGCCATATTTGAATAGCAACATTTTGCTCGCATTATTAAATGTTTATCAGCATTTTCTTAGCAATATTTGTTTAGAAACCTTTTTGTTGTGCATTTCGACATGCTATATATAATTTTTATGCTGAAAATAAAGTATTCAAATATTTTAAAATGCTATTTAGGCTCGCAGATGTTTCTATTAGGGTTTAAGCTTCAAGTACGCTTTATACTATAGCTTATATTATTTATTTCACTTAAGATTATATATATACTGATACAGAAACTTTCTATAGTTCTTAAAATTTTTCAAATACACTTTAAATAAAAAAAAAATATTTTTTTTTAAAAACATATTTACCATCCATCAAGCAATGTCAAAATAAACCAAGGAAGCTCTCCCATGAGCTGCCTCAGGCCTTAATATTAGACAGCAGCTCGGCACAGGGGCTTGCAGAGGCATAGGGGTTTTCAACCCCCCTCTACCCCTTTTCCCCCCTTCCTGTGACCAGAGGGCAATGTAAATATTTTACGCCACAATTGGCGCGTTGATTTGTTGCATATTAAACAACGACCGCAGGCTGCGTAGGCCGTCGCCACAGAGAGAGAAAAAAAATAAAGCCAGGGCAACACCGCCAGATACCGCCATCGAACAGCCGCCAATCGCAAACCGTGTGTTTGTGGTGCAATTAGCCTTTTTCCGCCATGGATTTCTGTGGGGCATGGCATTGGTTATGGCCGCGGCGCTCCCGTAATTTGCTCATAACCCGGCCTAATAGACAGCAGCGCCAAAGGCCCGAGAGCCAAATTGGGTGTGTTGCCGCCACCATGTTGTGTGTGTGTGTGCCAGCATTTAGCTGCGGTAGCTGAATATTTGTTGTTTTTTTTTTTTACTACAGTTTCAGGCCTTAACCGATTTCTGGCCACACTTAATGGTGGCCAACGCCTCGTAAACACGCGCCAGCAAAAATACAGATATTTGTTTAATGGCAAGTGCTAAGTAAGTCAAGCATAACCTGGAGTTGGACACGAGTGCCAAGAAGGAAGTGTCCAAATAATTGTAGACCCAAAGAACACTTAAAAAATATATTTTTAGGTTCGTTTTTGGTTGAAAAAGGAGGTTAAACAAAATATTTGTTAAATGCGAAAATGAACAATATGAAATTGAATATATATTCTAAAAACCAACATTAAATAAAATTGTTTTGTTGTTTCTACTCCAAAAAGTCTTTGTACTTGGTCTAAACCGCCTAATATATGTCCAGAAATTACAGAAAAAGGGCGTAACTATACACAAAATAGGAATTACAAAGGGATATTCAAAAGACTACTATAAACTCTATTAAATAATTTTATTATTAATTAACTTAACTCTAAAGGCACTTTGTCTGTCAAAAATATAAATATTTAAATTATTATTTCATTAAACAAAAATATATCTATACAAACTATTTAAAAAACTAGTAATATCTTTAACTCATAATTTCTTTCCTTTTCTAAAAATCTTTAACTCACCAGCTTTAAAAATGCTTTTTCATTTGCAATTTGAGTAAGTGCATCATCGTTAGCATTTAATGATGTTAATTACTTTTTACATAAATAAAACATTTTAGCAAAAATTAGCCACAGAGAATCGTTTAAGTAATTCTTTTGGCAACCTCAATGGCTGACTCGAAGCTCTTTATCACGCAATCAAAGCCCCGTCAAAGAGTTGTAAGCGACCTTGGCTCGAAGCGCATATTTTTGTGGCTTAGAAGTTGGCGCCTTGTCATTGTTTTTCCTTTATATACAAATACGTGTTGTTGGTTTGTATTTTTCTTGTTGTGTAAATTCATGAATTTATTCATGCGCTCATTGCCTCAATTAATGCGACATTGAGCGCAATTTGCTGTTTGTCATTAATCTTCTTTGCAGTTTTTTTCTCTTTTTTTGTGGTTATTTGGGGGAGATGGATGGGGCAGGAAGTTGCTTGTCTCAATCAATTTCGAAAAGGGTTGCCGTTGCCTGTGTGATTGAGGATCTTATTTGGGAATCCGCTCAAGCGGGCTTGTTCTCATCGGTTCCCTTTTGGCCGGCTCACGTCTTGCCACTCGAACTTGGTTTCTGGCCTGGTTTTCAGCACGTAATACGTGCATTAGTGTTCCTCCGCCACAATGCACTTGCCACACTTGCTGGCTTGCCAATTGTGCTGGCAACCCTTCAGCAGATTGGCTCAAAGATTTATGACACTTTTGTTTTGGGGAAACCAAGAAGGAGACTGAGACGAAGGAAACTCAATGCAAAATCAATGGCCACGACAACGACTACGACGATGCTTATCGTCAAGCGGTGGCTGCCTGCCTGCCTTTCTGGCTTAAATACTCTCTCCCTTTTTGGCCGATTGAACAGATGATAGCCTGAATGATTTATGCTTGACACGCTTTATTGAAAAGCTCTTCGCGTAGAGAGCTGCTGAACCCTTGCTCTTGAATGGGGTCATCAGCTGATAGCAGTCTGATTTATATGCGCCAGCATTTGACATTCATATTTTATCTGCCACTTGCTGTGCTGTGTGCCACTGCGGCTGCCAGTGCTTCTAGTGCTACTGCCTCTCTGTGCAACGTGTCGTATGAGTGACATTAGCGAGAATCCCCCAGCTAACAAGCTGCCATCTTCAGCCAGGAATAACAGTTAGACTTCATCTGGGCTTTGCGGCCGACTCTTTCCTTTGCATGCCCGCTGATAAGGCCACAAACAATGACAGCAAAAGGAGCAGGAGATGGAGGCAGAGCAGCCACAGTGGCAACCTGTCCCAGACCCAGTCCGTATGTGGCTGAGGAGGCACCCACCCCAAGAGATGCGACATCTCATGTTTGTAGACACTCTAAAAAATATAGAAAAGTATTTTTGCATAAATTAAATATAAATAAAATATAGAAAGACTTTTATTATCCTAAGAAACATTAATTTTACAAAGTTTTCTTTTTCTTTTACCTTTTCTAAGCCTTCTTTTCTCTCACTGCACTATTTGCGGCATATACTTAACAGTAAAAATAAATATTTTACTATAAATCATGCATTAGAGTCGCCTGCTGGTGGTAGTGCCCCCTTTGAGCCAAAGCTACCCGCCCCTACCTTGTTCCCTGTCAGTTGCTGCGGCTGTGCGACTCCTCACGACATGGCTCGGAAGTAACACACATTTAGCGCTTGGCAGTCACAGAAATAGTTTGGACATGGGGCTCCGCGGATTGGCATGGCTAAGAGATACCCGTTTTTGGCACTGCCAGACAGTCAGAGAGCCAGGCTAAAAGGAAAACAGACAGCCACCTTTTGAATGGCTAGAATGTGATTAGGCCTGACTAAAGAGAAGATACTTGAAGAATTTTTTAATGATTTACGGTAGATCTTGGGGCAAAAGGCAGCTAAAATCTGTAAAGATAATTCTAGAAGCATTAAGAAACTTGTCTCGGAAGAGGGAAATATGTAAATATTTGTAGTGAGGAGTCTTTAGAAATTTAAACAATATTTTAAGAATTTTAATTGACTAAAAAGTAATGGAAATAATTTAAAATCTTAAGAATTCTTAAGCAAATATAATATAATATTCAAGGAGTATATTAAAAAAATCCTTAAAGAAATGCTAGGTAAAGAAATAATATGAAAAAAAAAAAATATTTTACTAGCTAAAACTAGCTTTCCAATTGATCATCTCTGAATAAATGTTTCTCCTCTACAACCTGCCTTCAGCTTCTTCCCCAGACTTTGTATTGGTGACATTTAACAGGGAAAATGGAAAATGTTTATAAATAAATTGCTAGCGATATATTTCAGTATGGCACACGCAATGGCAACAACAACAGCAACAATAAAAACAAGTAACAAAACATAGACAACATATTACGTATACGCCACGAGTGGCCGGCGGTGCGTTGAATTTTTTTTTTTTTTTTTTGTATTCCCAAAAGGCAATATCGCCGCAACGCATGCGCTATGGTCAAGGCAAGTCTTGGCCTCGTAATCGATGAGTCCGTTGCACATTTGGTCAATAAACGCATTTCTGTCATTTTTGCAGCCGCAGCAGCGGCAATTTATGGCGCGATTTGTGAGCAAGTTGCAAGTTACACACGTTGCACGTTGCAGCAGCAACGCGCTTGCCAAATGCCATTTTCATTTTGACTTTGACATTAATTTGTGTGGCTGCCAAGACGACAGTCCGTGGAGGGAAACCAGGAAGTGCTACTTGGCTAGAAAGAGCATTCATCATTCATCTTTCCATATGCAAAGGAGCAGCGTACCAGCGAAGGCATCCCCCCATCCACTGGGAGCACCATTGTCATTGTGTGTTGGCCCTGGCCAGAGCTAACAAGCTGCAATCGATTTATGCGTGCAGAAATGATGATGCCACTGAGCCTGTGCGTGGAGATTGCCTTTTGGCCAGGTTTTGGCTACCACTGCCACTTCTTTTTCCTTCGGACTTCTTCCTGCTTTTCAACCAATGCCATTTTCCCCCAGCTGCCGACCATGTCACATCATTATTTGTGCCACTGACTTTGGTTTCGGTTATTTATGGGTCTCTGGGTGAGACAACGGGGTATTTATACCCCTTGGTACTTGGATGATAGGAAGGGGTATATATAGGTTTAAAAAATATATTTATTAAGGGTTGATAATTAAAATTTTTAGGGGTGTATTTGCCATAATTATTTTAGAGATCAGCAGGAGTACACAGGCCTGTCTTTTAATTTCATAAAAGAGATATTTCTCTTTAATAAATATTTCCCTGGCTTAAAACCCCACCTAAAAATATATCTATTTTTATTATATATTATTAGAAGAACCTTACTTTTTTTAAGCCAAGAAAAAACTATAGACATAAGTATGCATATATTTTTTGAAATACCTAAACTACACCCTAAATTCCAAGTAACTCTTAGGTATCTCCCAGTCGTTGCCCTGCTTTTCCTTTACCTTTGTTTCTTTTGATTTTTTTTTCGGTTGTATTTCTGTCGATTTCTTGAGATTTTTCCTTTTGGCTTTTCGTTTGTTTTGTTTGTGACAAAACCGCTTCAACGGTTTGGCTTATATCGGTAAATCACAAAATCTCCTTGGCCCCTAACAAGTGCGCAGAGTCAGAGAGCCGGAGGAGATGTGCTGCCTGCGCTGCCTGCGCTGCCTTTTGTGGCCGAAACGTAGACGAGGCGAGGGTTTATTAAATTTATGCAAATTTTATTTATAAAAGGCACTGAGAGTCGTCTGGCACAGGGATTGCTGCACAGAGACTGCACAGAGACGAGACCCCATCGATACAGTCGCTCCTTCTGCAAGCCAAAACTCCTCCTCATCTCTGTGTCAGCTGCAGTTCGACGAGCTGCCTACGCCTCATCTTATCTCTCATGTGTGTGTCTCCTCTGGAATATTTTATGATTTTTGATTTAGTTTGAGAGTTGATTGGTTTTTTAGAGACGTCAAAAACGTTGACATCGCTGACATGGCGCGGGCGTTGCAGCCCCGACTGCCATGTCTTTATTACAATCAGGAGGGGACACCGCTGATTGACTGAGGAGTTTCTCGATTTATATGCTAAAGAGCTCAGTTTGTCGGCTGAATTGAGTTGACGGGCCCAGCGAACTTGCCACCAAATTGACCCAGTAAACGTGGAAACATATACATATATATCCACAATTGGGCCAGGGCTTAGTCAATAGTCAATAAGGGGGTTCGTTCCGTTATTAAATATTAATTTTTAATTACGCTTCAGCGGAAACATCAAACATACCTGTCATAATTTTAATTGTTAACTGGGTCGAGCCGAGATCGAACCAAACATTGATTAATATGCGATTTCCACGCTGCCGCAAACCAAACCCAAAAAATAACAATGATAGACTAGGGCCGGTAAACAGTGCAATATGTGTTGAAGAGATATTCATTAAAAATTCGAAACCAACAATGGGAAAATTGCTGGCCACTGCCAACATATCCAACATATCTATAAATATATATGTATAAATAGTGCCAACATAAAAGGAAGGTGGATGCAGCAATCCTACAGGCAGCGGCAAAAAACGTGGGCGTGTGATTAAAAAATAACAAGCTTAAAATGCGCATAAATAACAATCGAAGTTGCCAACAATAAAAAAAAGAAAGAAACATTGAAAAATTGAAACACAATATGGCGGGGGGGAGGGGAAACAAAAGGGTTTAAGGGGGTGATAAAGGGGAGTGTGGGCTTTAAGTCATGTATTTTGTGGGCGCTAAAGAAACAAAACCAAAAAAATTGCGGTAAAGTGAAACGATATTCGTGGTTTTTTATTAATTTAGAAATATTTTACTTATGCCTGAATAATTGATTATAATATATAAATAAAAAAGAATAAACTATTACCATAAAAATATAGAAAAAAGTAAAGCCAGCAGAAAAAATATCAATTGAATCTACGGCAGTAAAAAGTTATAAAATGTTAAAATGTTTTAATACGGATTAAACTGAGTTACAAAAAATATAAAAAATAAATAAACAAAAAATCACCTCTTAATATATTTTTTTCAATATAAATATAACATAAATTTTTTATATAAATTCAAGTTAAAAAATTAACTTTGTTAAGTTCTTTAATATGCATTAAATTAAATTAGCTTCTGTATCATTTATAAAACCTAAATGCTGATATTTCGAGGTGATAATTCGTTAACTGATATCTTTAGCTATCAATAAATAATTAAACAAATCAAGTGTACTGCTTAAATATTTACAAAACAGAGCCTGCAAGACCGGAAAAGCAGACAAGATATATGATAGACAAGGCAAATAGGAAAACAAATAAACAAACTGATATCGAAAAAGGTTGTCATATATGCAGACAGCCAGACAGACAGTTAAATACAAATAAACAAATGAAACTACCGAACGGAAGCTTACAAATTGAGTAAGACATATGGGTTTGACGGTTAAATAAAAAATAAAATAAAGCTACTCTTGGTAATCGATATCTGTTTTTTGTGTGCTCGGTTCAATAGAACTTGACCACGGAGTGGAATGACCTTTGGGGCCACGTTTTCTCTTCCCAACGCCAGTGTCACGCCCCATCTTTCTCTTGAACCCCTTCTAACCCTACCTATTCTCCAACTCCAGAGAAACAACGCCCACTCCCGACTTCTTTCCGAGCTTTTTGCCAATTTAACACCTTTCTATTCTGCGTTTTGTGCCTTTTACTTGGCTCACGCGTCTTGGCGTTACAATTCAATTGTTTCTTTGCTCTTTTTGTTAACAAAAAGCGAGATGAGAAGGAAAATTAACTTACAGCACTAATGTTTCACGCCGCATATCGATATCTGGCATATCTGTATCGGTATCTATATCTGACACACTGCCCTTTGGCTCATCTTTGGTGTTTTTTCAGATTTTGTTGGCTTTTAGTTTCGGTTCATTTACTTCCTTATTGTCTTGGGAAGGCACTGCAAAGAGAAAGGTTTTGCAATTTCAATTTGCTCTGCCGCGGCTAATTACAAAATCTTATCTTATATATACATAAGTGTGTGTAGTATTAACAATTGGGCTAAGACAAAAGACAGCACGACACACACACACCCCTTTTGGCCAATAGATGATTAATGGGCCGCGACACATGCCAAGGACGGGTCAAAGCATTTATTGAAATCACTTGAACAAAAATATTTTTAGCCTAGTTTCAGTAAGAAATGTGACAATTTGAAAGGTTTTAACTAAAAACAATTAATTTGGGTTAGTTAAAAAATTATTTATGAATTTTTAGCTGATTAATTTCTTATTATAGAGGTCTATAAGCTATTCCTTCAGTTAAGATAGCAGGACCGCCTTTATATTTATTTTTTTAAGTAATAAAAAAGCCTCCTATAATACAAAATTTATTTAATTTTTATTCGTAGAGTTTTGAAATAAAATAAAATAATAAGATACAGATCCCAAAATATTCAACAGAAATCAACTTTACAGATGAAAAAATAGTATTCCTTGGGTATATTCTTAACTTAGAAACATGTTTCACCTTAAATTATCCACCTTTTTGCTATAAAATATATTAAATATTTATTTTTCTCAATATTTATCTCTTTAAATTATTTTCTCTCAGTACACAAAGAGGCTCGGCCTAGCCAGGATTGCTACGTATGTATCTCGAGATACCAAGTATCTTTGGCGGATCAGATCGGTACGTTTGGTCTGGGGGCTTAGTCACCTTGCCGGCATTTTGTCGCATTGAAAATGTATATACATATTCAGATATATATATATATAAATTCAAATTGTGTCAATTACGTCGCTGCCGCGGTCGCTGGCTGTCGCTTACAGCGACTTTGTTCGTCTGTCAGACTGTCGGACAGCCTGACAAACTGCTGAGCCGCAGTTGGACTCGAAGTCGAGGTTTTAAGACAAAACGGGGAACTTTTGGCCAAGAGGCTAAAACTGCAACTGCAACTGCGACAGTGCCTGACATGTCTGCAAGTTGTCGCTAACGTCAGTGCATTGTTTTGGGGGAGTGGAAGTGGTTTGGCATTGGAGGGGTTTTACACGAGAGAAGCCGGCTTACCAGAGAGGGTTGCCTGAAAGGTAGGAGACTTTTAGACATTTCACTTGGATTTATTAGAATTTTAGTTTTGTAAATATTTAAGATAATAACCAGACCTACCCTTTGACTGTTTCATAATTTTTAATAACAACTATTTCCATATATTTAAATTAATTGACTCATTTAGCTGCCATTAAAGCTTAAAGTTTCCATATAAATAAACTAGTTCTCTTGGCCTCCTTTTAAACTCCATTAACTTCCCCCCACACACCAACCAATCGGATGTGTGTGTGCCCTGGGGGGTCCTTTTTGGTCTAATTGAGTTTATAGATTCTGCAGCTTGAACCCAGGCTACCAAGGGGTTAATGTCATCCGTGGCCCGAGGCCTGACTATCAAAAGCAAGCCACGAACAGCAGAGAACCAGAGCAGCCGGCCAGCAGCAGGAAAAAAAGAGTAAAAGTTCAATGTATGTCACGGAAATGACTTGGTTAAAATGCGTGCCAGAGTTCGCTCCGGGGTGTGTGTGTGTGCGGTGTGCAGTGTATGGTGTGGATCCATAAATGTATCTGCATTAATAAACCAAATAGAAATCGAAACGGAACGAATTGAGGCCCTGCAGCGAAACAGCAAAGCAACAAGGCAGCAAAAAAATAAAATAAAATAAAAGCAAAGCCACAAAGCAGCATACAGAATGGAGCCAAGACATCGACATCCTTTAATGGCCAAGTTAGTCAGTCAGTCAGTGGTTGTTCTAGCCACTTGAACATGCAGAACAGAACCCTGACTAAATGCAACTCTCAACGGGGCGAAAAGGACTAGACACGACAGCAACACTGCAACATCTGCAACATGGCCAAGACGAGGGGAAAAAAAATAAAAGCAGCAACAGGGCACTGAAGGAAAAATGTTAAGAAATTTGTATTAAATTTTGTTGGTTATTTTCGAGTAAGTAAAAAATACTAAAAGCTTCAAAACAAAAGGTGTTGAGATGAAAGAAACAAAACATTTGCAAATATAAAAAAATATTGAATAAAATGGCATATATTTTTCGTTATTCAACATTTCGGCAAATCAAAGTCCATAAATCTTTGTATATATATTTATTTTAATATAAACATATAACATAAGCATATATATTTGTAAATCTTACAAAATCACATCAATTTATTAAAGTCCCATTTATTTCTGCCCGTGCATCTGGGATGAACGCATCGTCAAACATATAGACCAGACTATGTGCTATAACTCATTAATATTAAATGCCTGTGCCAAGACAAGCCCCTCTCTCAGCCAGAAAGGAGAATCAGGAATCCGGGGGATATGGAGAGGGACGGGACCCAGGGAATCCGCGGCATATATGTATGTACTATATGCTGAGACAGATGCCCGAGGAGATGCCTGTCCCTGGACTTGCCTTGACGTTCGCTTCGTTACAAAAATTATGCGCATTTTGTTTCAATTTCATACACACACGTGACTTGTAAATTATCCATTGATGTGGCAAAGGCAATGGGCGAAAAAAAAAAACAACAACAACTAAACAATAAAAAAAACAGAAAAAAATAAAAACCATGAGGAATTTCGCATTGAAGAGGCAAGAGCAGACACGGTCTGAAAGATTTGCCAGATCCTCTTTGCACCAATGATAATTACTTGTGGCGACAAAAGGGAAAAATCTTTAAAAATTCCCTTGAAAATAGTTGGGAAAATATTTCAGGGAAACATAAAATTAAAATATTATTTTTAAAAGTTTTTAAGTTAGATTAAATATGGAAATACCTTCCTAAATATATTTAGAAATTTTACAAGCAAAAAATAAATCTTTTAGATAAAATGTAAATGCATAACTGCAGAAAATCGGTTAGATTTCTCCTCCAAAAATACTTAAAAAAAATTATTAAATATTTAAAACCCATCTTTTTTCTCTTTATATATTTAACAATTTTTCAAGTCCCTGGTAACACTTCTTAGCCCCTTAGAGTGTATGCAAAAATTCCGAAAGTCGCCCACGGCCTGCCGGAACTTTTGAGTGCCACAGGAAACGGAAAGAGGGAAAAGAAAGGGGAACTGGCTTTAAGTAAGATACATTTCAGACAACACAGCAACTGCAACAGCAACGAAATTATGTCATGAAAAGAAAAAAAAAAATAATGTCCAACCCAAAGAAAGGAAAAGTTAAGCCAAAGAACGGTGACAGCACCCGGCAGACAATGAAAAAAGAGGGAAATAAATACATAAATATGTGAAAAAAAAGAGTGAAAATGATGTGTGAAAGTGTCGAGTGTGTAGAGTGGACTGGGTGTATCATAAATACGCATATTAGCCTCGTTTTATGTGGAGTTCCCTCTCAATGTAGGAGGTCGCCGCTCACACTCTTGCTTATATTTTTCCCTGGTTTTTGTTTTCGCCGTCAACGAAGCATAGTTCTCATGCTGTAATTAAGCTTAATTACCTGTGTCAACACAACAGCGAGATGATTTTGACAGATTTCACTTGATGGGCACACGCAGGAAATATTCAATCTGTCTCCTCCCAGAAAAAATATGAAAAAACTGGAAACAGAAGACCCAAAAGCGACCTCAGACATGTGGAGAGATGAGATGATGTCTTGCCCTCATCTGTTTCTGTCTCCGCTTCCTTTTGGTAATTATTTGCATGCAACTCGTGTCTGCCCGTCCACTTTTGTGGTCAACATTAAGGCCCATGGACTAGGCCCGCACTCAAATTACCCATATAGACGTTCTGACCCGACCCCCAAAGAGAAACGAACTGAAGAGCCATGCTTCAAGGCATGTTAATAACCAGGCTACACTTGGGGAATTGTGGGGGGTAAAGGTTTCAAGGGAGTTTTCTTGGAAAATATTTTATTTAAGAAATAAATAAGCTTGAATGGAATATTCTTTGATTCTTACTATAATTTTAAATTTTTATTTAAGCCATACAGGAATTCTATGAATATTTTAATTTTTTTTTTTTTAAAGCAAATTATTTGGGGTAAAAATAGTACAATGAAAACAATTTGAAAATATCCATTTTGAAATTTATAATAACCTTAGGCCTTGTTTCTAATGAAATTTATATAGAAAATTCCCTAAATAATGCAATTTAATAAGCAAAAAAATACTTAATAGATGTTTAGTAATTCTTTAAAATATTTTTTTAAGTATTATTTCTATTTCTCAGTGCATATCTCGTATGTTTTGCTTGCTTACCAACAGATCTTCTTGCTCATCTCTGCTCTTCTCAGTCTGCGGTTGATTTTTATGGTTTCATTAGTGGCACACACACACACACACCCAACTTACATAGGTCTTCTTCGGGGTTCGAGTCTTGACTCCAGTGGCCTGCGCATGCGTACCTCAAGCTAGGTTCCATGTACAAATAGCCAGAGTCCCAGCCCCAGCCCCGGACTCCCTCCATGTCTGCGCTGATTGCGGCCTGAGAAAATTCTACTGACCCACAGAACTTTAACTTTTTGAGTGGCATTGTTCAATTTAGCTGCAGACACACACACAAGCAGACACAGGCCAAGAAATTTCACAAGCCTGGCGGCCATTTTCCTCGACAGATATCAGGCTTTTTCGAAGACCCCTTTTTATGAAGCTGCCTGGTCCGCTGTCTTTGCGGTTTTTTAGGCATTCTGAATTTTTTTATTTAATGTTACATATATGTACACAAACTAAAAAGAGTTTGGTAATTAGAATTAAAATCAAATGAAGAAATATAAATAAAATTTGACATTTTCCAAACAAAATACCCAAGTAAATAAAGAAAAAAATCTGTGGAAAAAATTCCTACACGCCCGTCAAGACCACAAAATGGTCATAAAACTAAAGGGAAATGGCTTGGAACGGAAAAGGAAAAACCGCGACACATTTAAGCAGTCAGTTTCAATAATTTTCTGGAAAATAAAGCCACCGCAGAGACGGCTGGTCCTAGTCACCGTTTAGAAATTTGCGGAAATTGGCCATTGAAATGGAAAACGTTTTCATTATTTGCCAACCGCCTAGCCTGGTCATAAACAAGCGTATCCAGGTGTGTGTGTGTGTGTATGTGTATGGTGTGTATATGGTATGTACTTGAAAATTTATGGGCGAAAACATAAATTCGTTGGTACGCTTGGCTGAAACACATTTTCGCTAGTTTTCACGTGAATTGTCAACCCAGGGGCCAATATTTTCCAGTCGGCACTGTGACATTGCCATTGATTTATACGAAATTGGATTCAAGACGGCTTATGTGCACCAATGAAAAATATTTAAATTTAAATTATAAAGTGTAAATGGATTTCACTACATTTCAAAGATATTTTAAGCTTTGAAGATTAAATTAAAAAAATAGTTCAAGCTGGGAATTACATAGAGAGAATATTTTGTAGACATAAAAATATTATAAAATTATATTTTATATACAAAGAAATACTACCTTTTAAGTAGAAAACTTTTAACGATTTTGTAGGTATTATAAATAACTAAAAATATATAAAGGTTAATTTAACATTTTCTAAAGCCTCCTCCTTTTATTTATTATAAAATCATAACAATACATTTTTTAATTTATTATAATTAACTAAACGTTTATTTTCTTGGTGTAATTCCTGATTGTCCATAAACAAACCCAGAAATGTATATGATTTCAGCTTCCTGCTTCTTGATAATTAATTGGGGTTGCCTACAACCAGGAAAGGCGACTTGGGAGCTCACTTACGTTTATATTTAATTTATTTAAACGTTTCAGGACTAAGGTTCTTGACATCCATTCATTACCGAAATAAAAGCCCAAAAGTGGCTGTGGATAACCAACAAAAAAATGTGTTAAAAGGTGTGTTCAAGTTGGCTGGCGCACCTCGTGATTTATGCTATGCATTCAAATGCAATTTTTTTTTGGGGGGGCTATTGCAGCCGGCCATAAATATGTCAATATAAACAGTCCGACAACAGACGCAGTCCGCGGAGAACAACGAAAACATTTCAATAAAAACCAAAATCAAAATCGAAACCGAAATCAAAATCAATAGCAAAAAAAAAAAAGATAGGAAAAATATACGAAAAATATACAAAAAATAAACGATAAATGGAAATACAAATCCCGAAAAATCATTCCACCGGACGCTATCAATTTTTATAAGCCTTTGTTTTTGTAAGGGAGCAGCAGCTGGGGCCGGGGATGAGGGGATTGAGTAATCGGTTATCCAGGCTCTACCATCGACCATGTCATTGCCAGCCAGTTTTTTTCGTTGATTTTTTTCTACTGTTGTTTCAGAATGTGTTGTGCCTTTGTTTTTGGCCTGCCCAGGTGTGCAACATACTCGTACTCGATACAAAACGGAACAGACCCAATTTTGTTGCATGACTATGACACTGTTGAAGGTGCCCCAGCAGCAGCAGCAGCCGCCGCAAGCCACCGAAAACTGGGCGCATGACTCAGGTTCAAGTTGCCGCACAATCAAAATCGCCCGGGTGTCTGTCAGCCAAGTTAGCAAGGCTTTCAGCCCAGTCAGCCGCCCGCTAGGCAGCTCCTCTTGGCCATGTAAAATGCTGCATATTGCTGCTCACCTGAAATATGCAAACGATTTCGCGTGGAGGGAAATTGCGGGAAGTTGTGGGGTCTTCCCAAAAATCTAACCCACAAAAAGGTAGAACAGGCAAGCCATCAATTTGGAAGGCATAGTACTTAAACAAGGGAATATTTATGGAAAAGCCAAGAGATTCAGGTTGTTATTAAGTTGAGAAATATTAATAGAATTTCTTAGAGCTTAGATTTTATATATATCTAAGAAGAGACAATAAATATATATATTTCTATGCTGATTTCTACTTTAAAATTATATTTTAAAAATTATTTAAATTAAGCTTAAGGTTTATATTTATTAAATAAGTTATTTTTCTGTACATATTCTTTTCAAACGTGTATTTTAAAATATTTTTAAAATATATAAACCTAATAAATCCCCAAAAAACCTTTGATTAAGTTCTAAAATAACGACCGCCTTCTGAACCCTCTGACAGCTGCCTGACCCACATCTGATTAATAAAGCAAAAATACTAAATCAAGGCAAATTGGCCAAAAAAGAAGCAGCAGCAGCCACACATGCGAGCCAAAAAAAAAAAAACAAACAAAATGTATATTAGAGTAAAATAAAACAACAAAAACAAGAGCGAACGATTTGAAGGCGGCAAAGCGGAGTAACCTACATGGCCAACCGACTTGAATGAGTGTCAAAGCTATTTTGCGCTAATTGCCTTTTACGATTATTTTCACATTTGGCCAACAAACACAAAGTCAGCTTGGCCGACTCCTCCAATGTAACCTAACCTAGCCTGACCCCTCCTCAGGCTACTCCTCCTGCTGCTGCCTAGATTCGTACTCCCATTAAGCCATGCTCCTCGGCCAAATGCTTGTGGGCTCTTCCTGCAGGCCCCAAAACATTTACAGGCACGCATGGAAGCACTGGAAAAAAATATAATATATTCTCTAAATTAGTTATAATTATTTAAAACAATTCTAAGAAATTTCTGAATCCGAAAAGTTTAAGGATGCAAAGCTTTAAAGATTTAAAAGTGACTGTCGTTGCTAACAAAAATTGCCTTTTTAATTATTTCATATTGAATAAAATTTTTAAGTTAAATAACGTATTTAATAAATGCATATATTAAAATTAATTAAAGTCATTGAAAATAATTTAATTTTAAAGGTTTTAAAGTAGGAATGAGCCTAGAAATACATATAGACTTCATTAAAATAATTTAAAAATTTAAAAGTTGGTAAAATACGAATTATCCTAAAACTATAAATATTTATTGCCTCTTTCAAATAAAAAATGTAGTCAATATTTTTCTCCCTGTGTACCCTGAGACATAGTGATGGCCAAGAGGGAGCTGCAGAAAGAGGAACCCACTGAAAGCCAAGAAGGTTGAGGTGGAGCATGCACGAATGCGTCGCATTACACACACAAATACCCGCACAGCGCACAGATGGCCGTAGATATGTCTCTGCATCATCCCTGGCACGCAACATATTCGCTTATTAAATTGAATTAAATTTTTCGTACGTTTTATTTGCGGCTCGCGACGTGAGAGAGTTATGCGGCAGCCGAGGGGTAGAGGGGGGATATAGAGGCGGGTAAAAGTGGGCAAAAGTGGGGTGCTGCTGCTGCTGTTGTGGGTTAATGTCAGAGATGGGGCTGGGACACACAACCGCAACAATAACTACAACGACAAAGAGCCATTGCCATTCCCGCTTAACTTTTGGTTATTACGCTCAATTATGGCTAACGGGTCAAAGAGCCATAGAAAAATAACTCTTCCGCCTTTCGCGACAATAGAAAAGCCATAAAAATAATAATTCCTCAGTAGAGAGAGTGTGTTTGTGTGTGCATGACCCATAAACCAAAATAAAATACTAATTAATTGCCAAAGCATAATAAGGTTTGGGCCAAAATAAACTGGGCTAAAATAAAATAAAGTTATGGGTTTGGTTTTGGCAGTTTGTAAATGGGTAATTTATAATGTAAGCCTAAGTAGTTATTATCTTTTTTATATCTTATTTAAATATTAAATTAATAGAAAAGGTGGCTTAAATTATCCCCTTTTATTTACTAACTGCAAATATTTATGCCATTAAACACATTTTAACATTCAAATTGATTACTCAATTCAATTCAAACATATTCATAGAAAAATGTACATACTTCCTACCTACAAATAGCCACTAAAAAGCACTGAGCAATGTTAAATAAATTAATTACCTTTTAAGCCCCGACTCTAAGCCGGTGGTTAATCATGCAGGCAACTCAGGTGGCTGAGCTGTCTAGCGCATGTCTAAAAATAAATAAATATATAAACAAAAAGGAGAAGAATCTGTACAAAACACAAAGCATCAAGAACAAAAAGGCAAACATGTTTTGCGGAGGTAAAACTTAATCGGTAATTGTCTGGCCAGCACTTGGCCTGGCTTAATTGCCGGCCCAGAGAGACGAGTCGAGTTGGATGGTTTTGCTGGATTGATGTAACTATTAAACAATAAAATAACTTTACCTGTCCAGGGGGGGGGGAGAGATATAGAAGGCAGCCAATGTCAAGGCACAAGAAGCATCATTATCGGTAAGATGACAAGGTCAATGAAGTCATCGCATCAGCTGGCTAAGATTCTAATGGTTTCAAGTCCAACTCTGAATGATCAATAACAATTAAATCTAAGAATATATTTCAAGTTTCTTTTTTAACCTTTACTATCTGTGTCAGGCTGACTTAATTCTTAAATTTTTCTCTCTTCACTTGGCCATATCTTAAGCCTCGATTCTTAACTCTGGCTCAAGTCAGATCAAGTTGAAGGCAATCATTATTTTTTGGGTAGATCATCCACTACTGGCCAAGGTCAGTGAAGTCAGCTCTTAATGGCTCATAAAACTAAGTATATAATACTTCCAATATATTTTATTAAAGCCATAAGTTTCTCTTTTCCCGTTGATTGGTTAATGCTGCATTTCAATTGCACGTTTGGGGGCGTGGTCCAAGGAATGTCTGTCTGTCAAGGAAATGCACTCAAGATTGAGCATTCAATAACATAATTGATTGAGGTTTAAGAAAAAATTCGAGTTTCAAGTTTCGAGACAAAAGAAATGCACTTCGTGTGGGGAAAGTTTTTATATATATTTTTATATTCAATGGGAAAATTGAGTAATTGACTTGAAAGGAATGCAGCACGTGTCTCCGACAGATGAAAAGATACAACATAAAAAACAATAAATAACAAATTGATTGTTTACTTACCATTCGTCGTGACTGACTGCGGCTTGCAATCAACATGTAAATTAGCTAATAAAACTTGGCAACGGCAAAGAAAAAAATATAAATCCATGGTCAGAACGGCGATACAACCATAACGCAGATGATCATGATAATGATCGCCACGATAATTATCAGCTTATCCCACGTCTGGCCAGAACATAAACCCCCGACTGGCCTAGAGTCAAGGTTGAAAGCGGTTTTTGGCCAAGTCAAGTCAAGTCAAAGCCAATCTTTGTTAGTCAAAGTTAAATAACATCTTCGCTGTTAAATTTTTCACTTTCATCACTCGTCGTCGCCACTATAATTAAGCGTATGCGTAATATTTGCACAGTTTCTCTTTGCCGATGATTTGCCAAAAAAAATTAATGAGTATTAAATAATAAATAAAACGACTAGAGGGTCAAGTGCAGGTCTCTTTTATTTTTTTTGCTGATAATCACGATGATAATGCAATGTAAATTGTAATTAAAATCAACAGTTGGGCAGCACAGATGTTCTGGCCGTGTCTCGGTTGTTAGCCAACTTGTGTTCTAGACCATGTTTTGTGTGCATTTGAAATTAATTTATGCCAGCATTCGTTCCAAGACATGACGAGCACTAACTGCAGGCAAGAACTTCGACTTGGACTGGGACTCCTCGGGAGACTTAAGTTCGAGATGGAGTCGGGAGTCGGAGTTAGTTGGTCGCATACATAAATAAATTAAAATTGCTAATGGCTTGCGGCCAAGAGAGTTCAGTTTTAGTTCTCTGCTCTTCTCTCCGGTGCAACGCCCATAATTAAAAGCAACAAGAAGTACAACGCCAAAAAAAAAGGCACAATAAAACCATGACCACCTCAAGGGGAACGTGAAAGATGGGCTTTGTGGGGTGAATGATGACGCGGGGAATACTCTTTCAAAAATTTTGATTATGATCAAATTAAATGAAGAGCTTGGAAACTTAATTAACCTAAGAAAACTAACGAAATTTTTCAGACATTTTAACATAAATTAAAAAGAAAATGGTATAAAATAGAAATACCTAACATATTTCTAATAAATTATAATTTTAATTATAGAAAAATATGGAATTTAATATATCAAAATTATCACTCCTTAAGGACACCAAAATATATTTTTTCTGATCAAAATTTCTTATTGAAATTCCTTAAAATGGCAGCAAAAAATCGCAAAAAAATTAAAAAACCCTCCCGAAAGGGTATTCAAAATCTTTAGAGTAAAAAAGTTGGAAACGATCTCACAGCTTGTGGAGAGTCTCGGGCATAAATCAATCAATTTATGGTCCGCAGGAGTAAAAGAAGAAGACTGCCACTTCCTACTCAACCCGCAAATGTTTTTTTTTCTTGTATTTTTGCGGAGGAGGAGGTGTCCTCCAAGCCCCTCTCCATTTCTACCAGAGAGCAATGAACTCAAATACTCATTCACTCACTCACTCACCTTTAAGCCATTTGGAAGTTGGCAGTTGGCAGTTGGTAGCCAGCTCACCCCCGCAAACTTGGCTTGTTTGCATACGCCGAGAAGACATCTTCCGTCTCACCGGAAAATTGCAACTTTGGCCGCAAATAAGCCAAGCAAGTCTCCAGAAAACCGGGGGAACCTGGAAGCCCAAGTCTGAACTGTAATTTGCTGTCTCTCCAGCTAAATGGAACTTGCCTCGTAATGTTCTATAATTCATTGCCCGCTGGAAAAGAAAAGTTTCAGCCGAACTGGCGAAAAACATGGCCATAAGTCTCGTGGAAATCTGGCTTAAATATGTGAGGTATATCAGAGAAAAAAAACCAAGCCAATTTCTCTATAAGCCTTTATGATAGAAAAAAAAATTTGAAATAGGTTTCTGCATGCAAAAAAGATCGGACGGCTTAGAGGAGCGGCTCGGAAAATTGGCAATTGAAGTGCCAGCCATGTAATTAACACTTGGCAGCTGACACAGCGGCAATTCCAGCACGACCTCTTAATACTTTTGGCCTTCTATGGGGATTTCTACTTATTCCTTCTTTTTTATGCGCTTTTCTGGGCCATTATCAATTGGCAGCCAGCAATTTTTTTTATGCTGCTTGGCTCCATCAAAATGTTTCGTATGAAAACGGGCTTAGTTTAGGCCTAAATGTGTTGGCTAAAGCTTAACTAAGCCATGGTTTTGGTAGTGAAGTATTTGGCTTAGAATCTAATTGAGTTGGCAATTGATAAGGGTACTAAATAGTTATTTTTCTTAGAGGTTTTTGGGTTTTTAAATAAAGAATAAAATTTTAAAAATATAAAAACAAATTCTGTAGATTTTTTTAATCAAGTTTTCTTTTCATAGAATATAATATTATTATTTTATACATTTCTAAAATATACTTAACCACTTTTAAATGAATGGCATTTCCAGTATCCCCTTTAACCGACAAAGACTATGCGTTTTGATGGCTTATTAAAGCCTTTAGTCTGTTCCCTGAAGAGCGCCAAATTGATGAAAGCCTTTCCATCACAGCTGTCCACTAAAAAAACCCGTTGACAACACACACTATGTACACACACTATATACCCTCTCTGGCAGCGATGCATCAAGTTTAAGGCTTAATCGATACCACTTACCCCGTCCGTCACTCGCCTCTTTAGCTCCGGCTCCACTCTCCAAATCGCTGCAATCGCAATTCTCAGTGCTCTTTTTTTTACACTTCTTTTCCACGCTTCGTTTGTGTCGACAGCAGCTTTTCATTAGACAATTTCCCAGTGGGGAAAAAGCGGAGCGAGGGGCGGCAATAAGTGGTGGAATAAATCGGAGGGGGGAGAAGCAAGACCAGGCAGCAGCAGCAGATTTTCATTATGTCGACTCGGCACTAACAACAACTTTTACTTCTTGTACACTGAAAGAAAGAAGAAAATTAAAAGTTCTTATTACAGAAAATTAAGATTCTAAAGGAAGAAATTTAAAAAATATATAAATTTTAGGAGAATTTAAAAAAAAAATATGTGGTAATATAATTTAAAACTAGGAAAGGTTTTTTTGTGGACTTCTTTTTTTTAATTCTAGAATTACTTTTTCAAGTATATAAATGTGTTTACTTTTAAATACAATTTTAGAGCATTTTGAAGTCTCTCCAAAAATGTGTTCTCCTAGATCTCTATCCATATTTTTGCATAACAAAAATATTTCAAACTCAAAAAGGGGTTTAAATGATTTTAAGTTAGTTTCTAAGAATTTTATTTACCGGCTTGTCTATAGATATGTTCATCTTATAGATATATTTTCCATGAATTCCAATTTAGCTTAAAATATTTTGTATGTTCTCATAGTTTCTTTTTAAAATATATAGATGCGCTTCCATTAATTCCAATTTAATTTAGAAAATTAATAATGTTTTTATAGTTCCTCTAAAAATTATTTTATTTGCACCTCTACAGATATTTTTTAAATAAATATATCCAAACTCTCTCTCTAAATAATTTTAAATATTATTTAGAATTTTTGTAATTCCCTCTTGTTACCTCTAAAAATTTCTCTCTCTGCATTCACTATCGCCTTCTCACTCGACAGTAGCGTGTGGTACATTGTTAGCTTAATTGTTGTTGTTGTTCTGGCTGTTAGAATGTGCGCATTATTGAGTTACGTGCTTGGCGGCACACAACAGCAACACCACCAGCCAAAAGCAACAACAATCTCAGCTGCAACAGCAACACCAACAGCAACAACAATTGCAACAAGCAGTTGCAACTTGGCACGTTTCTATTATTTAACTGTCAGCACAGCATCGCCACTAAATAGTAAATGGTAACATTTCGAGTTGGAACAACAAGAGCCGCGCTAATTGCCCGACAAAAATGTCTCGCACTTAACATTTGTCTTCTTCATTTGTTGGCGACGAAAATGGGCGGAAATCCCTGGCTGGCCACCAAATCGAAGGTGTGGTTCCCAGCCCTGATCTCTCACCTCGCAGGTTCCCAAAAAAAAAAACCAAAAACCCTAAACCTTAAATTAAGCCCTAGATGGGCGGAGACACCTACGCTGCGACAGCTTCAAAAGTTGCCGCCATAAAAAAGCCCACGCTCCTGGGAAATAAAATTATAAGTAAATGTAGTGAAGGAAAAATTAATATAAAAAAATTAAAATATATATAAAAATACTTAAAAAATAAATTACAATATATTTTTTATGGAAATCAATAAAAATATAAACTGATTTTTTGGTAACAAATATCTTTCTTTATTTATTTATCTCTCACTTAAAGTTTCCCATTTAATATCCAAATCTTTTTTCTTGGTGTAATAAATACAGCATAAAATCACTTAAACTGATCTGCATATTAAGCATTTGAAAAAAGCCACTACCCAGTATTTTATTTTTATTTTTTTGCCATGAATTATGCAACTGCTGGGTCTTGGGATCTGAAATCTTTCCCTCTCTCATCAGATAACAATTGCAATTGGCAGCTTAACTTGGAGTGATCACCGTTTTTCCTAGGGTATTCGTCATCAGGCAGCAGTCTACTCTGGCACTGATTGCACTTTTTAGTGCTTTTTATTATTATTTTTTTTTTAGTTGTTCATTATTCTGAGTGAAGGCGGGAAGGCGGCCAATGAAAGTTTTATCCTAGCCCGCCCACGCTCATTGCTCCCACACACAGAGCCTCTCCTGCTGCCGTTTGCCTCTCAGGCGGTCTTATTAATTGGAAGTGCATAAGCAGAGACAGTGCGGTACAAAATTATAGGGTTTCCCATATTCCAAAAGAATTACTAACATTTTTATAAAATGTAGAATTTAAATTTTTAAAAATAATTAAAGAGAGAAATCTTTCAAAGAGCATTACCTTACTTTATTTTATTTAAATGCTTAAATCTATCTTTAAAATAAAAATGATATATAAAAATTAAAATAATGTTTTTCTTCTTTATAATATATTTAAGCTTTAAATTATAATTTGAAAGTCAGCCTAGAGTCTTTAATTATATTCTTTTAATTATATTTCTTTTAAATTTACATTTATGTCCTTGACTGTCTGCCATTTACCATATCCATATGTATGGGTAAAAAAAATATCTTGATGGCTTTTCGTACGACATAACCGTAATTGCTTCCCTGTTGAAATAATTGAAGCTGCACGTGGGTGGATACCTGCCACCCCCCTCATCCCTCCTCCCAGCACCCCCATTTTGATGGTTAAACTTTTCTTATTTATTTTCTTTTTTTCGCCATATCGACAAGAGAGAAATTTATTAATTATTGATTGCTGCAATCGCAACGGCTATAGTGTCTCGCTTCGAGTTGGAACCATTGTTCGCTGCAGTCAAAGAGATTTCTCTATGAGCCAAGGCAAGGTCGTCGTTGTCGATGCTGTGAGCTTTAAACTCAGCGTCTCTTTTTTTGCTTTTCTTAATTTATTTTCCATTTTTTTTTTTTTCTGCTGAATATAAGTCTTTACTATAATACGCGGGCACGAAGTCAGGGCGCACAATTCGATTCAAGGCTTAAACGGAGGAGAGCTATGCAAATAGAGCTGGCAAACCCAATAAATGGCTCTTAGGAGAGGGGGATTTTTTTTTTCAGGGGAGGGAGGCTGCGACGCCCACGCGCAATTATCAAGCGGCTTTTTGTTCGCTTTAAACAACTGTGACAACTTCTTTAATCAAAAGCGTTTTCAAAAGACCAGGGCGTGGCCCAGCCCCGCTTCTCTTGGCCAAAATGTGTGTGTGTGTGGGCCAAAAACTTTTGTCTCATTACAAATTTGACGCTTTGGCTGACAACTTTTGATTTCTTGTTTCTATGCCCCGCGTGCGTAAATCTTTATGCTTATGTCATTTAGTTTAATGGAAATCTGTCGTCTATCTCAGTGCGATCATAATTATAGGCTCACGTTTATAGTATATTTTCTGCGCAGCACAGCGACGACAAGCGCTGATAGATGGGCTTAAAATCGAGCTGGGGATATATTGATGAATGTGATTTTTTGGGGGGAAAACTCTATCAGATGGAGGATGGAAATTTTGGCGGCCATTTAGATAGTTAAGCCTTAAAATGTAGAGCTTAAAGTGTGGCTTAGTTTAATGGAAAATATATTAGTCACAAAATTATACAAGTAACTACTTTAATTTATATTTATATCTTGAGAATGTTTACTTAAAATTATCCTGCTTTGATTTTAAAACATGTATTCTGTAATTAAAATATTCTTGAAAGTTCAAATATATTTTTCAAGAATTTAAACTGTCTTTTGTTACACTGTAAATCAGAATAATGAGCTAATACCCTAAATATTTACTTAATAAATTTAAACATTCAATATTATTTTCTAAAGCCCTAGGAACTGCCTTCAAATATTAAAATAATAATTTTTAAGTGCCTTCAAATATTATCTGAAGTAAGCAAATTATTCATTCATGTTTTTCTCCCAAATCCAAACCCAGTACAACAATTTCCTAATCACCTAAATCCAAGCTTGTAATCAGCTCAAATTATTTTCTCTTTGCCATTCCTTTACCTGCTGTTTTTTTGGTTTTCCTGTGAAATTAGCGAATTTATTTCCCTTGCAACTTAATACCTTTTTCCTGACATTTATTTTTCCACTCCAATCGGCAAATGGGGGCATTCAACCTGGCCACTAACTGTTTCGGTTAATCTATAGCATATATATATACATCCCCGGGTGACTCCCTCAAATTTACATTTCTCGTACAAACCGCTGACCTTAGCCACAGATATTACACTGTTGTTCTTGGCCATTTTTCATGTATATCTATTTATTTTTTTTTTTTTCTTGACAAATTTGCTGGCCACAAGCGTGAACGACAAATGACGGACCCGAACTGGACTGTGTGGGGGACATTGACGTTGACGCAGGCCGATTGTTTGGAATCAAAGAGCGTGTGAATCAAAACAAAACAAACAAAAAATACAACAAAATATAGCAAAATTAAGCTTTTGTGACGGTCTGGTTTGGCGGCTCTATGTATTATTATTGACAGCGATTTGCTTTGATATTTTGTTGACCATGAAGTTTGCTTGCAGGCAATAAGCTTTTCTTTTATTTTTTGGCTAATTTAAATTTATGCCAGGAAAGTTCTTTAATTAAATTTCCTTCGATGGGAAGGCGCCAGTTTTTCATTAAGGCAAACACTCTGGCGACGTCTAGACCCGCAAAAGATGATCGGTTGGGAACATGACCAGACTGAAAACTGAGACGAGAGTCTATAGAGACTAGAAATTAATGCGGAAAAACTTGTTTAGGCCACGACACCTGTTGCTCACATGTGGGAACTAAGTGAAATTGTATTGGAGAAAAAAAAAAAATATATATGTATATATATAATTTTTTGATCCCATTTTGATGTTGTTAAAAGCGTGCGGTGAATATTTAATGAAGTAGAGTATATAGTTTTTATAGGACAGCTGCAGGAAGTGCATTATAGTTCTAGGAAGGAGTGGAAATGTATCTCAGGAAGCTGAGATTCTTAAGAAAAATATACTATAGATATATTAGTAAATAAAAAGGATGCAGGAAATTAAATAGAAACTACTAACAACTTAAATTTAAGCCGAAAACATAGACAGATATTATTTAAGACAAGAAACACTTTATATAATAATATATTAAACTTGGGAGATGTAATAAATTATAGTTCAAATATAAAATATTCAAATATAAATAAAATATAAAATTTTTTGTAAAATCATCAATTATAATCCTAAAATTACATCTCCTCATAACTATTCAAAAGCATAATGAATTTAACTATTACAAATAAAGTTTCGTAATGGTTTATTTTAGAACTTTTAGATGACTTTTTTATATTGCACAACTTCTTATTACCCACTCAGCAATTAATTTTGCACTTTCCAATTGTTATTACCAGACAATTCCACTTCAATTGCTTTGTGCCACTAAACCAGAAATGTCTCTCTTAAAGCCCCATCAAAAAAGAGTTTTTAATAATTTTCACTTAATAAAAACATAAAAACATTTAGTCCAGACCATTATAAATCAGTTTCTTTTTTGTTTCGCTGCTTAAAAATTAAATTACACATAAATGTTGTTAATGCTTATCTGGGGATTTCTATCTATTTGCAGGTAAGTGCCAGCTGGAATGAGTTTCAACCAAAGACCGAAGGGCAGAGCTCCAGCTCTGACCCCATAAACCCAAATAGAATCGTGGCACGCGTGAGTAAAAGCTACCAACAAAAAATATATATATATATGTATAAACAGAAAAATGGGCATCAAAGAGATAAATCTCGATGGTTGGACGGTGGATGTATATTCACTTTCTCCGCTTTTAATTGCGGCCAGCTTAATTTTGATGCGTGCGCAATTTAAATGCAGCAAAGAAATCCTCCTTCAGACATGTCGCACGTCCGAGAAAAATGTTGGAGATCCGGAGGGGAGTTGAAGTTCCGCGGAGGAGCTGCCGGCGGAACAGAACATTTAAGCGGCTTAACCCACTTCCGTGCCACATTATCGTCAACGGCAGCATCATTATCATTGTTGTCGCCGCCGTCGACTTTGCGAATGGTTTTATCTTTTTTTTTTCAACCTTTTATCTTCCTCTTTTTTTAATTTCTTTCAATTACGCCGCACTTGTCACACGCACAGAACGAAAAGTATTACCTTCATTTTGGTATTATTTCGTAACAGAATCGGTGGCTTTTTGTGTCGTCTTCGAGTGGTTAAATTGTGGGTTGTGGAAATTGTAAAGGTACGAGTTGAGTAAGAATGACCTTGTGACTGCCTTATGGAAAAATTCATTAAAAATTAAGACTTATTTATTTAATTACTAGTAAAGATAAGGATAAGAAATGAGTAATTATTAGCTAAAGGATTTATAAATATATTTATAATAATATAAACAAGTAAGGCTCCATATGCAGGCTTCATCTTATTCATTAAAATTAGTCTCTTTCTTAAAGATGTTGATGAAAAGGATTTTATGGTACCGATATATATTAAAAATATCAAGATAAGTTAACTTATTTACAAAATTTTCGAACGATAATTTAATTAACAATTTGAAGTCTAAAAATAAGAATTTCTTTATACTTTAAATCGAAGCTTAGGTTTCAATTTCTCATAATAAATTTCCCATGAGCTCTTTAAGTTAATTATTTTAGAAAATATTAGGGTAATCAGCTAATTTACTTTTTAAATTATTTTAACAATATCTTTAATAAGAAAATACTTATTCGCAATTACTAAAATTACAAAAAAAACTGAAAGAAAAAGTCACCAACTTTTCTCTCCCTGCCCAAGATAATTTCTGTTCTGCTTCAGATCTTTTTTTCGCAGAAAGAAAAGTTCCCCCTGCCAGAGATTCATTAGGCAGCTTTCTTTCTAATTAGAGGCAACGTGAATCATATATATTTTTGTGGGAATTGTAACCAGAAATTATAGCAGCAGAATCGAGCTAATGACGTAAGCCGACAGCTTGCAATGAAAGTTGCATCACAAGAGTAACAAAGGAAAGTTGGTTTTGTTGTTCGCCTTTCTAAATGCCGCAAAATGTTATGTAGAATAGCGCGCGACTTGGCGACTGCCAAGTGGAATTGCCAATTGCAATTGATGCACCACAAGTTTGGCAGGCAGGCAGGCAGGCAGCCAGTCCGGCCAAAACCAATTTAAAAGCCCCAAAACAGGCAGAGACTGATAAAGCCGGGGCAGGAGAAGGCCAGAAGAAGATGGCCAATAGCATTGAGGGGAAAAATGGGCAGCAAAAACCGCAGAGCGGAGCAGAGCGAAGCTACAAAATGCCAGGCAGTAAAAACAAATGAAGCCAAGAAAAGCCGGGAGAGAGGTCTGGGCATGGCTAATGCAATGGCTATTTCTCTGGCTGTTCCTATAGACTTTCGGCTCGGACTATGGCTCAGACTATGGACTATGACTTGAACTAACTAAGACCCGTAACCCTCTCGCTTCCGAGTCGCTGACCGGGCGCACTTTCAGTTTTCAAATGGCCAAGACAACGGCAGCAGCAGCAGCCACAGATAACAAGAAAGTTGAGCTAACTTGGCTTAACCAAAACGAACTGGGAATTCCCTTTACTGTTTATTAAAGTCTTAACATTATACAAATGCTATTAAAACGTTATACGCCACGACATTATGAGCTCACAAATAACTGCAACTAAAAGCCAGATATTAATTTGAACAAAATCGAATTGAAACTGCAATGAAATTATAATTGCCCTCGGACTTGGTTTGAATTTAAACTGTAAATGGATTTTGGCCATAATTGCAATGTAATTGCCTGTGGAATGCTAATGGTAATGGCACGATTGCATATTAATAGGATAGTTTTATGTATGAAAAAATAGCATGAAAATGAAAACTAAAACCAAAGATAAACATAAGCAATTTGAAACTGAATATTAAATAGAGAAAAATAGATAAAAACATACAAGCTATAAAAATGCAAATGAATTTGAACTGAAAATCGGAGATTTAATATTTCATTTCTATAATATACATGAACCCATAACCAATATCAATATCTTATCCCTTAGGTAAGAACATCCTTTTTGTTTATTCGGCAAAAATAAATAAAAAAGGAAGAGGATGCCTCGTCTCGGGCTTAGCCAGGAATCTGAAGGCAAACAAACACACTTTGTTATCATATTTCAAAACGTAAACATCATTAGTCCCATCTCTCTGCCGATTGTGCCCCGTCATAGTCCCAATCAGTAAAAATACCCAAACTGCATCCAATTTCATGCCCTTTCCCTTTTCGTCGAGAGGGGCAGTCAAACATTATGACCAAGTCATAAATACCCTTCTTGGTATTCTTACAGCAGCTAAAGGCCGGCTGGCTCGATTCGCTTTTATGGCAAAGTCAAATAGGAAAACAAAATAGAAGTTAATCTAATAACAAAGATTGAGCGCAATAATTTTAGCGATTGGCAGCGCAGATTTACCATGGCCAAGAGCTAAGAGTAAGAGCCGCCAGTCGCAGTTGCAGTCGTAGTCTTAGCCGGGCTAAAAGTAAAACCGTCTCGCGGTAAAAGGGAGCGTCCTGCAGTGGGAGAAAAAAATTATAAAAAATATTTTTTTTGATTTGAGATTTTGGAGATATTTGTATATAATTTTTAAACTATATTTTCACTTATAAAAATTTTTTGCCTACATTTTTTCCTTTCCAAATTAAAACCAAACTCAAATAAATTCAAATTAAATATCCTTAAATTTTCTATAACTTTTCTCAGTGCCTCAGACTTAAGCCCAAGCCCAAGACCATGCTTGGCCGAAACGGCGAGCGTGGCCAAAGTCTCGTTAGCGTTTTGGGGGCTTCGGCAAGTGCAGCTGCCGCTGCTGCTGCTGCTGCCACTTTGGCTGCTCGGATCGTTCGTTGCACTTGCCGCTGCCGCTGCCGCCGCCAAATAAGCTAGAATCTGCAAGGAGAGCCCGGGCCCAGATAGCGTATCTAATGGATACATTTTAGTGCACACAGCGAACGTATCTAATCGGCTAAACGTTTTATTAAATTACGTTAGTCTAAGCTTTGTTCAGGCCTGCCCTGCAGTGGGTGCTCCGCCGCCGACTGACTGGTTTGGCTTAGTTATTTCGCTTTTATCGAATTTGCTTAGCTGACCTTGCCTTGGCCAGACCAGACCAGATGCCAACCGATGGAGGGGCTTCTCTCCATCCCAGGCTGGCCAAGTTCAAGGTTAAATACTTGGCCTTAGCTAGGGTAAATTTGATTAGTTTTAAATTATATTTATTATAGTTTATAGGTATTTTCTTTTAAATAAAATGTTTGGATTTTATAAGGGCAGTATTTCAAGGGTTTCTTTTGGGAGAAATTGAACCGAGATTTGGAGGCTTATACTTACACATCTAAAATTATTGAATTGCTATTCAAATAAAGTTTTTAAAATATATTTTGTATAATAATGAGGACACATGTTTTAATACGTTCATTGATATATAATTAAAAAATCAAGGCTTATAAAAACTGCTTAATATTTTTTGAAGTAAATTGAAGTAACAAAATTTGAATTTTCACCCCTCAGGGAAATCTTTTTCTCCTAAAACTAAAACCCAACTACAAGAACCCTATTGTTTTTTGGGAAATGCTTTTCCCCTGTGCATAAGCGAGAAATTCCTTTTGGCCAAGTTGCAGCGAAAGTTTCGGCAGCTTAAACAAAAGGTAAATGTGGGCGTTAAATGGGCGTGTCCAAAGCTGACATAAAAAAAATAAGAAAAGAAAACTGCAAAAGCCAAGCAAACAAAGCCAACAGCTGGGGACAAAAGCCAAAAGGACTCAAACAGGACAGCAAAACCATTATTTGAATGCTTCCATGTCATAGAACTACATATACATATTTATTTATTTCTCTTAACCCCCACTGGCTAGCTTAAGTTCAATGTGCTGACTTTGAGATCGGCAGAAAAACAAATATAAATAAACTAAAAGGAGAACAATTGCATGCTGCTGAGACAGGGACAGCCGAAGTCCCACAAATGAAACTGAAATTGAAAACGAAATCAAAACATGCATATGGATTCCGGATGGGATAGGAGTTTCCACGCCAGGAAGCCGCACATAAGCCAGGGGGCCACAAGAACACGACACTGAAAAGCCATTGCCATTGCTTCCATGCAAATAAGCAAATGAGCAAACAAATGGCCACCAGACAGAGGCAGCAGCGGGATTATTATTGTAGCTGCTGCTGAGCTGCTCCTAAAAGGAGCAAGCTGTGTACTACACAGAAAGAAAAAAATACAATATAAACAAAAATATAAAAAAGGCAATCAATTTTTTGAGGCTTCGCTAGTTTTTTTTCAACAGCAGAAAAAGCAGGGAGTAGGTGAAAATTCCTATCAGTCATGCATGTTTTGGTGAATAATAAAAAAAAGGTATATATAAAAACCGCACAAAAATAGAAAAAAATTACCAAAAATGTACCCGAAAATAGTCACAAAAAATCACCACAAAAACATTCCCTTCAAACCACTAAAAACCTCTACAAAAACTGCTATAAAAAGATCTACAAAAGCCACAAAAACATATATAAAAAAATATGCTACCTTTTTGTTTTTATTTTATTATATTACTTATTAAACAAGTATTTATTCAAGTAATAATCTTTTAAAATAAACATAAGCTTAATAAATATATTAATTATTAAATAAGCTTTTAATTAAAGTCTCTTAACATAAAAACCTTTTGAACGCTTTTAAGTATTTAATTGTAATAAATACATAAATAATGCAGTTTATGTGATAATCTTATATATATAAATATATAAATATGTATTTAAAGTTGTTACCTATTAAAAGTTGTTTAAAAAACTATTTTAAAATTAAAAACTCTCACAAAAGTATTGTTTTTGTATGAGATGTCATTGGTCTTTGTTCCAAAAATAATTCCTCAAAAGCTCCCGCTTTGAATTTAATTTAATTATAAATTCCTTCCTTTGAACTTAGAATTTTAAGTACATTTTCCGTTCTAAAACTTTTCCCCGAAAACCCTTAAAAATCCCATTTATTTAAAGTGCAGCCAAGAAAAAGGACAAAAACCTTTGGCGTTTGTGTTCAAGCGAGTCAAGAAATAATTGCTGATGTTTTTTTTTTATACTCTTTATATATATAAACTTTTTGTTCTGCCTTTCCTTGAGCAGAACAATTGAAGTCAAGCCCCATTTGCTTTTTAACTGCAGGCGGAAAAGAGAGTCGAGTCGAGCGAGGGTCGCTCCTTGATTTGTTTGGCTCTGGGGCGAAACGAGCGTCTCCTCCGTCCATTTGGGGGCTGCCCTTTTTGGCCCTCGGCATGAATTTATTTGTTTTGAAATTGTAACTTTTGCACTCATCCGCATTCGCATCCGCAGCAGCCTCTGCCACTGCCACTGCAACTGCAACTGCAGCCGCATCATCATCATCATCATCATCGTCATCATCAACTTGGCCAGTGATTGGCTTTTTCCTTTTTTATTTTTTTTTTCTCCTCTGCTGATTGTGCGGTTTCGATAAGAATGCAACTGCAGTTGCACTCGGTAGCAATATCTTTGAAAAATAAAAAGAAAAAACCAAAAATTGGTAAAGAAGAGAGAAGAAAAGGAACCCTTTTAGTACACATGCTACATGTGGCAGCGATAAATTAGCAAAAGGGAAAAGGAAGTGCATGGCTCTGCCAAAATGTCAATTGAAGGCGACGAAAAAGTGAATAGATACGTGGGTAACTGCAAAAGGAAAGCCCTGGCGAAAAAAAAGCGAGGGAAAAAAAATCCCCTCTAGAACAGACAACGAATTTTCACTTTATCCGGCCGAGAAATTAAAATGGAAAATCCTGGAAATCAAAAGTCGCTGATGGAATGCTCTCTGCTTCTGGGATTTTAAATGCGAATTTCAATTGATTGCATTTTCTTATCCTATTTTGGTACTGATTTTTATTTTTTGTTTGCTAGCTTACATAGGTGGTGATTAACACTGAGAAAAATATTTTATAAATTTGGAAAAAATTATAGGAAGCGTATTTTATTTAGGAAAATATTTTTAACCAAAGCTAAATAGTTGGAAAGTATTTGAAATAAATAAAATGCTTCTTGTTTTCTATTTACAAAAGATTAACAATAATTGCAGAATGTTTAAGAAGTGATTTAAATGTTTAAGTCATTTTACATTTATTTATGTATTTATTTTTATAAAATTAATCTATATTGATGTATGTTTCTTAGAACCTTGACAAGTCTCCTAGAAAACCCTGGCGGACTCTAGTTTTCCCTTCCGCTATTTGCAATTTTCCCCCAATATTTCGCTGCTCTCGATGCTCCCAAACGTGAGCGCGTGCAGAACCGTTGATCACGAAAGGGGGGATTGGGGCTGGGTTTAGGCAAGGAGAAGCTTAGTCAGGATATTGTGGGGGCGGTGGTGGAGTTAGACTGGAACTGAAGTCGTCGGGAGTAGGAGTCGAACAATGAATCGCATCGAGGAGCATACATTACAAAGATTGCTGCTGAGGCTGCAGCTTCTTGCAACGCTTCTTCTGGGCCGGGTTCTTCGCTTCGTTTTGGCAGCAACTTTTACTTATTGCTTTGGCTCTCAGCCGTGTTTATTTCAATCTTTTTTTGTTGCTGTTGTGGTTGTTGGGCTCGCAGCTTTGGGCTGCTTTTGTTTTCTTTTAATGTGCCAGAAGTCGGAGCTGTGTTCTGCTGCGAATTCGTGAAACGTGATGCCGAAAGTCGTTTCTTCGCCTGTGTTTTTCCCCCCTTTTTTTCGGGGGATTTTCTTCTTGTTTTCTTGTTGGCTGTATATTTTTTTTGTATTTGTGAAGCTGCCCTTGGTTGCTGTTTCGTTTTCCGTTTGTATGTAGGATGCGGATGCTGTGCATGTTTGCTCGCATTTGAATATGGAATCCAACTGCCGCTGGCTGGGAGCCATCATCCTTGTTAAGGGGATCCATAACAGGGCATTGTTTTTAGCCAGTTTCAGTTGCTCTGCCCGCTGTTGCTGCTCCGGCTGCCAGTTGAACTTGGAGCCCTATTAAGGCCTGGTGATAGAAACGGAGAACTGCTACAGAGAACGCTCTAGTAATTGAATATCTCCAGGGTGTTGGAATTAATTAAAGGGGGTAATAATAGACGATAATGGTAGTAGTTTAAAACTATACATTCTTTCCCCCACAAAATCTATTTTAAGAATTAAAAAGAATCTTTAAAATTAGCAAAACCAAAGTTACCTAAAAATGGGCGTAAAATAAGGAAATTATATTTACTTCTCAAATTAAATTGTTTGAAAAACTAAAACAAATTAAAAGATTTGTAAAAACCCTAACTAAATTTTTTTTAACACTACCACTGTCTGGAAATGTCATAAAAATGTCTAAAATTAAATGGAAAGCTTTATATAATTTTTTTATAATTTTTTTTTAAATATCAAGAGCTATCTTATTAATTTATTTTCCTTTGTTTTCTAATACCCACTGTAACTCCTAACTCTACAAGAACCGAAAGTCGCCTGAGAACTTTTCACCCATGGCCATAAGTGAACCGAAAACGAAAGCCAAATTGGCAACTTTCAGCCATTCCTGCCATTTGGCCTGCCTTTGAGCCATGGCGAATGAAAAATGTTCGCGTTTCTCGCCCTAATTGGTGGCGAAACGTTTGTCGCACCAAATAAATAATGATAATGGCACCCGGAGCGTGAAGTTGCGGAATCGATTCCCCATATACTATATAGAGGAGTCCCAATCGAAGTCCCCCGCTCAAGACCCCATTGGTATTTCCCCATTCTTTGACTTTGACTTCTGGTTCTCGGACAGAGGCCATTGACTGTTTCCCAAACGCTTTGCTGATTGATGGACGCTGCCTTCTTGGCTCTCCGGAGCTGTTAACAATTTCATTGTGGTGTGCGGTGTGTGTAGTGTGTGGTGGTTGGTGGTACCTCTCTGGCCACGTTGTAATGTAATTAATTGCTTTCCAACCGAAGTGTCCAAATCACAAAAGGGCAGTCAACAGTTCCAGCGGCGGCTAAGTGGGTCAGCTGTTCGCTTGACGAATGTCTTGTGTTTGTGGGTAAATATGGTAGTGCAGGGTAGAAGGTGAAGGCGTTACAGGTGGTGTCAGACAGGTAAATACCCAGAAGATCCGCCAGATAGGCAGCCCCAGAAAGAATGCAAGTTAAGGAAGGGAAATGTGTTCGATAAGAGTTATGAATATAAATATTTAAGGTCGAGGGTGGGGTGTAACATATTTTTTTTTGGGTAATGTAAATAAGGTAATGAAGATAAACGGGATATATTTTGTAAATATCTTTATTTGTTTTATGATAATATTTTTGTAACGTAATTTTTTTTATAATAAACGGTTTTAAAGATATTACAATATTTAATCAATATTTTTTCAAAAAATATTTAAAAAATGCATTCAAATAATATGTTTTTATAATTACATATCTAATATATTTAAACCTTAAATAATGTTGTTTAATATTTCTTTAAAATTTAAATCCAATATTTAAAGCCTTAAACATAATTTAAAACTATTCTGTCAATCTTTTCTTAAATAACCTTTAAAATAAAACAAAGTTTTAGGCTTTTTTCTTATTCTAACCCCTTAAAAACTTTTTAATCAACCCCCTCTTGACCACTGCAACTGTCAGGTTCAGTGAACCGCCGCCGCACTAACTAACTTTTCGTATGAATCAAACGCTAAAACATCAATCAAAGCCAAATTAAGCGTAAAATTCAAAGAGCCAAGCCGAGTCAGGCAGTCGGCAGTCAAATGTAAAGCAAAGACCGAACGAAGAAAAAAAAAACAGGCAGGGAGGAAGAGAGTGCACAAAGGTTAAGCCCGCACAGTGGAGTGGCCAGTTCAGGGAAGACCCAGTACCAGTCCGAGTTTCAGGCCCAGCCCGCATCTGCATCTCAGGCAATCAATCAGCCGGGCGGACACAAGCTTTCCAAAGAAAGGCAGCCTGCGCTCAAAACTTAAAACAGAAATGAAATAAAACAGAGAAATAAAACAAGAAAAAAATGCTGAGACGAACGACAAAAAAGTGCAAGCTGAGAGAGGAGTCACTGGAGCCTAACAAAAGTTGCAGCTAATTTTAGCTTCATTTGCATGAGTGGTTCGGTGCGGCTTCTAGATGATCTGGCAAGCGAGTGTGTGGGTTGCTGCTCGCAGAATTGGCGCACGCACAAAGGCGAAGATTTATTGTATGCAGTGTCTTATGCAAATCTTCTGCCAGAAGAAACAGCAACAGTTTCCTGATAAATGCTCCGCTTTGACCGTTATAAGCGATTTCCACAGAGCTGATAACAAAAGACTCAGGCCACAAACTTGAGCGAGCGCTGATAAAGCGTAAAAAAACGAAAGACTCAGGCAACGAACTTGCCGCTGATAAGAACCACACCTAAGCAGACTCCCCCTACCATATATACCCCTTCTTTTTAATCTTTTTTTTCTTTTTATTATGCAGGCCAACGTGCTGGGAATTTTTAATATGAAACCACATCAAATCAAATCTTTTCCTATGCATTTCCCACACGCCCTTGCATTTTTAATGCCTACCGGCTATAGCCAACTGCCAAGAAATTAAAAAACAATATTTAATCAACGCACATAATCTGCATTTTAAGCACTGACTTCAAACGACGGCCCTTCAGCGCGAATGGGTGTTGACCATTTAACGCGCCCAGCGAAAAGGCAAAACTTTGTTAGATTTTTATCGAACCTTTTGGAGCCTCTGATGGACAATGGACGACCAAGACTGACTTCCTTGAAATCCGCCAGAGTTCTTTATATATATATGTATATATTTTCGTATTTTTCGGTCTTGTTAATCCTTTGACGTGATGTCTGTTCATAATTTGTGCTCATATTTCATGCTTTGCCTGCCTTTTTTTATGGGTCTTTTTGATGGCTTTGGCCTTGCGGCATTTTGAAAGGTTTTTGTATGCCGGCTAACCCAAGTGCTGTGTGTGTGTGTGTGATTGAATATTCTAAAGTTTACTTGTCGTAAATCATGTCTGTGACAGTTTCTTCATGGCTTTTCCCGCAGAAATTGGCAGATATTTCTTTTTAGCCTGCATTACAGAAAGGCAAGTTCATTGCCTCGACTAAGAATCTCCCACAGTCGCTGGTCTTTAGCTCATTTCCCCTGCCAATCTGCCGCTATAAATAAACTACGAACAACAACAAAAAAGCCAAGCCAAGCAAAGCTCTGCTTTTAATTTTAATGAACCATAAAAAATTCACACGCACCACACACAAAGAGCAGGCATATTAAGGTGACACAGACCTTTCTTTCGGCGACCAGAGACACTCTCTCAGCCAAACGAGAACGAAATGTTAATGAAACTTAAATACCTGCTAACAAAAACCTAAAACCCAAAGGAGAGTCGAGTCGCATTTCTCGGCAAACAAATCAAACGACCAGCAGCCACATAAAAATGCTCGAAAATTCAAAAGAAAACTATTAAACAACTGTTTGCCTGTTTATCTGAGGGAATCTCTCGTTTTCCGAATCCCGAAATCTCGAATCTCTCACCGTCGTCAAATTAGAGCCCAAAACAAAGCGGAAGATGGTAAAGAAAAAAAAAACATAGGCCAAGTAAATACACCAAGAGAAAAAGGGAGGACTACAAAGGGAAATTAAATATTTTTCAAATATAATAAAGTATTCTTTGAGGTCAATCTATGAGGTATTTTTATTCTACAAATAAGAACAATGACTTCATATTTGGGCAAATTTTTTTTATAATTTGTATATATTTTTGATTAAAAATGAGTGTAAATATATTTTATAATAAATAAAATATAATTAGGTTTTCGCCAAGAATTGCATTTACCGTAAAATAATTTTCTTTATTTTTTTAGAGCCGAACATAAGAATTATGATTATACCTTAGGTAAATTAAAGCTTTCTTGATTCTATAGTTTATTTTGGTTAAAGTTGTATTAAAATATAAATAAAATATATTCTTTAGAACCCAATTTAATTGGAAAAAATTGTTGTTTTCATAATTTAAAACCTAAAATTCTTAAGGAAAATGTTTCCAAATTCTTTTCAAAATATTAAATTTCTCCCAACACATCATCATAATAATAATCACTAATTTTTCCCAGTGTACACATATACAACAGTATGTGTGTGCGTACTGGACCGGTTTAACATAGCCCTGTTAACTCGCAGCCACTTAACAGCGACGTCGACGCCGGCTGCGTTCTGGCCACTCAACTCGGGATCCCAGAACTTCGGCTTTTCATTAGCTTGGAGCTCGTCGCTCCGACCGGTCCGGTTACCTACGCGATCTCCGATCAGCTCAGAATCTATACTACAAAATCTATATGAAGAAAAAAAAAAAAAACAGCCAACAACAAAAAATAAATAAAGACTTCGCGAGCCGAGCTTAAGATATTGTGCGCGTGCGCTGTCGACCCACGCGAGATTTTTCTTGAGCTGCGCGCGTTTGATCATCGTTTCGTTTTTTATGCAAATTTCTATAGTGTTTTGATGAAAAAAAAAAATATATATATATATAGCTCCTCGGGTTTCGTCACAGCGTGAAAGTAAAAATTCTTTGTGCAAAAAGAAATTTCCACACAGTTGAGAAAAAGAAAATATTACGAAATACTTGCGAAAGCAAATAGAAAAGAGAGTTGAGAAGCTGCCAAGTGTGCGTGTTAATTGATTTCCAACAAAAAGAGTGTTAACTTAACGGCAAATTTGTGGATTTCTGTTTGGATTTTTTCTGGATTTTTTATTGTATATTTTTTGTGGAGCAGAAGGTGAGCAAATAATATTTAAAATACAATTAGCGTCATGCTCTAGAAATTGGGTTAAATATCGGATATTAATAAAGTGTTTGTGGCCTTTTCCCTGTTGTTGAGCTTCCAATAAATGTCACATAATTACTGATCGGTGAATTAGATTTCAGTTTTGGGTTTTATTTTTTGAGGGGGAAGAGTAGATGTAATCGATTTTGAAGTTTGACGAAATGGGGTCACTTTGGGCTGGGGGGAAGCCGGAAGGTCTTATGAGTGCTGTAATATATCTCCAGAAATTCGTGTTTAGTTTGTTATAAAGTTACTTAACCTGTTGATTTTTAATGATCGTTTTGGGCTTGCATTTGCATTTTAGTCTAATTTATATTTTGAAAACTTGTATGTGTTTAAAATATGCAAAAACGGGAGCAGCTTTTACATGAATAAATTATTTCATATTGTGCCCAAGATATATTTAATTAATATATTATATTACTTAGGCTTTTTATTGAAATGGTTTTAAAAATATTTATATTAGAAATGACTAGAATAATTCAAGGAATTCTTCTTATTTTTCTTTTCTTCATTTAATTTATTTTTATATTTATACAGACTTTGAAACTTTTTCAACTTAACTTAAATTATAGTCTTATCAATTTTATTAAGTGTATTTCAATTATACATTATATATTTCTTTTTTTATAAAGTTTTAAAATAATGTTTAATTACTACAGACATTTAAAGAATTACATCACTTTAGAAAATAAGTGTATTCTCATTATAAAAAGTTTCAATAAATAAATGTAATTAACATAATTCTTAAATATTATTTTCTTTATAAAACCCTTTAAAAAAAACCTCCCAAAAACAATTACCAACTATTAATTAAGCTTCCCCAACAATTGTGAGAACTTCTTCAGCATAATTAATACTTTCCCTGACAACAATTTCCATAAACCTTCGCCTCCTCAAAGTACCCTCTTTAGTAAAGATCTATTAAGCCATTCATTATCGGTTTCATTAGAGGAGATTGCAGCTGACAACTTAATGCCGATGTCTGCCTACCCTCTGAGACCCCACTTGGCCCAGTCTTAAGCCGACTTTTCCCATCAGTCAACGCCAACGCATGGAAAACACATCTTCGAAAGACACTATTTAACCGATTGAGTTGAGAGTTTTTCAAAAATTTCACTTACAAACAACAGAAAAGTAACAGAAAATAAAGGCGGGCGCAACATTTTCTTATTGTATTTCATTTTCTGGGTCAATAGAGAGGATGGTCGTCGGGATGGATGGATAGCCCAACCCAAAAAGCTGGAAGAAAAATGGTTAAAAACTAAGACGTAGCTGTAGCCTAGCCCAAAAAAGGGATTTCCCTTTTACAAACAACAAAAAAAAAACTTTCATTGCTATCGGAAGAAACCAAAAAAATAGAGGAAAATATCAAAGAAAAAGAATAAAGAAAAGAACCAAGAAAAGTGTAAGGGCAAAAGAATATGCAAACAATAAACGGTCGCAGCATAAATTAAAGTCAAACATTCAATGCTCAATGAACATTTTGGTTGCTTCCAACGGTTCTTTGACGAGCGGCTATATCGAACCATATATGTTGCATTTCGGTTTCGATTTCCTGTCTCCCAGAAGACATTTATAGCCACCGATCCCGAACCCCAAACCACCGATCGACTCACTTGATTGTGCATTCAGAACGTGATTAATAAAGGAGAACCCAACGGATGACAAGTTCTCTTTGGTTCTTTCCCAGTCTTTGTATATACATTCTTTTATATTTTTGTTGTTGTGGTGATTAGTAAGCATGTCGACATCCTAAAAAATATCTACTCATCAGCGGGGGCAACTCCTCATCAACGTCACTGTAAAGAAACATAAAAAAAATAACACATTTCTACCCTATGAGACGAGAGACTCTGGCTTTGCATTTTAATTGCTTTTGATTTTGATTCGGATTCGGATTCGCTGTCTGCCCCCGCTGCCAATGGTTATTAATCGGGGGAATTGGGCGCGACTCAACCACCGATTGTTCATTTTTTGGCATCAACTCAAATGTATATATCTATTTTTATATATATGTATAGAGGTTTATTTAAATGGGTGTTTGCGGGCGTTAAAAATTTGAATTTCCTAGAAGGAACAGCCTTCGATAAAGCAGCCATTAGACATGAAGTGTTCCTTAAAGAAGGCATTAAAAATATATAAATAAAATCTGCAGCAAAAAAGGAGTTGATTTTCTCAAATATTTCGAGTTTAAAGTGATGATTCATCTAAAGAAATAAAAGAATAATATAAAAAGCAGGCATAAGTGTTCAATTTTTAGATCACATACAATTTTTGGTTGATTTGTTTTTCGATCTTTTAAATAAATTCCTTAAATACATTCCTTATTAAAAGACTCAATGAAGTTAAAAATGTACGTTTCTTAATTTCCCTTATAAAATTTAAAAAAAATTCAAGTTTTCTATGTTTTCTCAAAGTAAAAATCTATACTAAATTCATAAAAATTAGTAACAAATTCATTATCCATTTTTTCTACATTTTCAAATATTAAAATATTTATTAAAACAAAAAAAAAAAAGTAGTTTCCCATCTTTACAAATGCAAATTCTTTTAATTGGAAATCTTATGTTAATATTAAAACTTAATAAAATTCCTTAAAAATGTAAAACCTTAACTGCTTTATTTCCCCTTACATCAGTTTCTTCTTTATTTAATTCCTCCTTCAAAACTTCATCATTATTCTCCTCAAAAAGCTATCATACACCTATTTTCATGCAAGGCACTTCTCATACACACAAAAAACACCCATTACATTGAGCCACATTTGTCACTCACAATGCGAATAAAAAGAAAAAATTGAAAACAAAGCAATATTATTTACATACAAGTTTCGCATAGGTATTCTCCCAGAGTTTTGTGCGATTTTTTATAGCGCCCTGAATCGAAAAGCTGACCCTGGAATATGATTATTTCATTGGATTTACCTTCGAGAGGGGGAAACATGTAATGCCAATGGGTTTTGGTTATTCCATTTAATCATTTTACTATTTTTGGTTCCGTCATTGATTTCGATCTATATATCTACGGCAGAGGGGGAAAATCTATTTATGCGCTATTTATCTTGTTCTTTTTCTCCGAGTTAAGCTGGAGGAATTTTTATGTGATGTGATTAATGCTTTTCAAATAACAGCAGCTTGAGCAAACAAACTTTTCCACTTGCCATTGCGAACACGGTTTTATTTCCTCTTCATTGTGATAAAGTAAATGAATTTCAGAGAAGAGGTTTCCTTATTTTCTAAGCCGGAGGTGTTGATACTCTTTTAAGAATTATTTATAAATATTTTAGGGTTTAAATTAATAGTATTTAATTTTAAAATCTTCTCAAAGGTAAAACTATGATATTAAAATATTTTTTAATTGCTTAAAGTACAAAAATTAATATTAAGCTTACCTTTTAAGAAAGAATCTTGGCTTTTACTGAAGAATAAAGTTTGCATTTTAATCTAAGGAAATAAATAAAATTAAACAAATGAATTTATAAAACCATAAACATTTTTATTTTCTTCTTAAACCTTTATCCAACTACTTAGAAGACTATACCCCTAAATCCCCTACCTTTTATAGAGTATTTCCCCTCCGTTTCAGCGCCACTTGACAAATGAAAGCAAAAATCCAAACTGTCCGCAATGAGAAAACCAAAAGCGTGCAGAAAAAAAACCAAAGAGATAAACCAAAAAAATAGCCACGAAAACCGACAAAAAAAAAGAAGTCGTGGTCAGCGTTAATTTTTCATGGCGGGACAACAGCCAAAGAATATTATTTCATTTATTTACATCACGGCCAGGCCAAGGGGATGGGGTTTCTGGCTGGAGACTAAACAAACGCCATGGTCCACAACGTCATTAGTCACACCAAGTGTTTGGGGGGGAGGCGGCGAAGAGGATATAGGGTAGAGATATAGGGATAGGGATAGGGATAGGGATATATATAAGCTACAGCAACAGCAAACAAAAGCAAAAAGCTGTGAGCTATGAAACCCGCGGCCAAAAGCGGATAAAAAGTAATCAAAAGTGCTAAGAACGACATAATAAGGCAACTGAGAAGGCTGTAAGGGGTAAGATCTCTGTAAGGAGTGTGGGATCGGGATGTACTGAGAGGCTGAAGGTGTTTCTTTCCTTCAGCAGAAGAGGGGGGAAAAAAAGCGCTTGACAAAGAGGAAATGGAATCAAATAAAGAGAACCAAGCACAAAAAGCGTCGCCGTGGCAGGAATATTGCATTTATATTTCAGCAGTACAGGGGGATAAGCCTACAAGGTATTTTAGTAACTATATTGAAAAAATATTTAAAATTAGGTTTAGGATTTCCAAAATTTATTTTTAGTTATATTAAAATTAATTAAAATATATTTTTAAATATATTTGATTACTAATAACTAAAAAAATTGGAATTTTATGGTTTGAACAAGTTTTTTTCTTAATAATTTATAACTATCTAAAAAAATATTTAAATTAAGTTAGAAACTTTTTTTAATTTAATTTAAGGGGAATTCTATTCAGACAGTATATAAAAAGGTTCTGGAATCTGTGGCTTTACAATTTAAATTTATAAAAATGTGTGTTTAAAGTGTTAAACAATTTAAAAATATTAAATTTTAAATTGAAATGTTGATTTTAAAATTAGGTCAAAATATATTTCAGGTCAAATCATATTTATTCACTTTTTTATAAGAAATACCAATAAAACTCACTAGGAAATAAAATTATAAATATTTTATATAAACCACAGGGATTTCCTTTTAATTCTCAGAAATTGTCCCATAATTATTCTTCTATTAATATTTCCCAGAAATTCACCTTATTTTTATACGAATTTTTTCGCCGAATAATATCTTACCCCAAGAGGCTCCACTGTGGCCAAGACCAAGTAGATGAGGGATATGTGGAGTGAAGCGGAGGACAGCGTCAAGTGTTGGCGTTGGCGGACGACGCGGATTCTTATGCCGCCTAAGCTCAGCGCGCTCTCTGTGTAAGCCGCTTGCGAGACGTCCGGGCGGGATTTTTAAGCCGCGGCTTAAAGTGGTGACAACAACAACTGCACTGCCACAACTACACCGTCATTACAACTACAACTACAGCTCGTTGGTGGAAGCCCAGCCTGGCTACAACTTTTGGCTTTGGCTCTGCGAGTCGCGTTGAGTTGCATTTTGTAGAACTCTTTAGTGTGATTAATGTGCCACACACACACTCGCTGGGGTGTATGTGTGTCTGCGTGTGTTTCCTTTTATGAGCTCTTTGCCTTACAAGCAGGTCGTGCTCCTTACACTTTTCCTTTTTCCTTGCGCTCCTTTTCCTTATTCTTCTTATACTTCTTCGCCTAACCATATTTTTTTTAACATATTTTTCCTTATATTTTTTCTTGCTTTTTTCCCTTACATTTTTGCTAGTTTCTGCTTTTGTTGGGACAAACAAAAGCCCAGCCACCCACACCTTGGTGCGCACACATTTTCTGTTTACACACGCTCTCTCTCACACACACACGGGCAGGCTGTGTGCCCTAATCCTTTTGACGTGGCTTTTATCGCACTTGCCTGCTTTTTTTGCCAGCTCCGAAAGGGTAGCAAAAAAGGATACGCTTTGGTTTTGGAACATATTCAAAAGTAGAAACTTAAATGCTCACTTATTTTGCAGGAATTTTTGCAAGTGCAGGAAGAGCTTAAAAATTATGTTTTTTAGTCCGAGGATAGTTTTGGTTTTTCTATCTAAATATTTTGTTTTAAAATTATGAATTAAGGCTTTAAAAATGAAGAATTAAGGAACCTAAAGTGTGTTGATTATTTTCACAGCTAGAAACATTACATAAATAAAAAAATAGTTAATAGTTAGTTAAAAATAGAGTTCTTACTCTATAAATTGCAAAATTTTAACTTTGAAAATTTCTATATTTCCTACATTAAGTAACTAAAAAATTCCCTAAGATTTAATATATACATTCTTTAAATTATAAAAACATTAAAATAAATTAACTTCCTTTATTTATAAACCCTTTAAGAACATTTCTCAGTCGCCTATTCCCTGCAGATTCCCTTTCCTTTACTTTTTTTTTCGAACTTAAAGCTTTCCGTTTCGTTCCTGTTGCCTTTGGTTCCGTTTTTTATTTTTATTTTTTATTCATTTTGTGTGCGCTGCATATCTCATTATGTGCTCGAGCTCCGTCTTGGGTTACATATTTTCCATAAGCATATGAAGTATGCGTAGTGTACGTAGTGTGTGTGCATAATCACACCCCTCTCGCGCCATATTGACTCTTTGGGGGCTTCATTTGCTCAAGTGTTTTTTCTTTTTCTGGGGGCGGCGGAACAGGAAACAGCGGCAACAAATAGCAACAGGCAACACCAGACAGGATGTTGAAAAGGATTCAGCAAAAACAGAACAGAACAGAGAGCAAAAATATAAGAAAAAAAAACATAATAATCATAAACCCTTTTGTGGGGCTTCATGCCAAGTCATCTTGCGTCAGTCATAAATTAAGTCAGTTTCTTCGGGTTTTTACAAGTCTAAGTATATATATACTATAGCCTTACTTTTTTTTTGTGTATAAAGAGGGATCCCTGCAGCAGCTGCTTTTGTGCCACTTTCCAGCGCAAATTAATTAAGACATTTTCGATGAGAGATCAAGACGAAGACCAGGACGGGGCCAAATACAAATTACGAGCGCTCTGCACGTGAAAAACTGTGTCATTGTGTGACATCAAAAGCAGTACAGCAGCAGCACAGAAAAAAGAGCCAGCAGCCGCAATAAAAACCAGAGAAAAAATCCAAACACGTACACGGGGGCCAGGAAACAAGACAGTTGCAGCAGGCTCAGTCTTAACCATTGCCAATGCTGGACCAATCCTCTCCAGCGGCATCAATTTTTGTCCAGTAGCCGGGAAAATGTCACGTTTCCACATAAGTTACAAAGGCTTTCGGCCACGTTGAGCGTGAGAATTGCCAACTCAGTTCAGTCAGTCAGTCCGTCAGTCCGTCAGTCGCTCTCCTTAGCATCCTCTTGTATGTGTTTGTTTTTCCCGCCAACCAGGAAAAGGTACTTTCCATGGTGAAAATTAATTGCCGGCCGTGTTTTGTAGCCAGGCTCTGTCTGTGTCTGGCAATTAATTGTGAAAGCAGAGATCCCCTAAATAAAAGCGAGCAACCGCAGGAACTTTTCCTCTCTGTAGTTCAAAGGTTGTTCCAGCCAATAATCCCCCCGAAAAAAAAGTTGCTCCCTCGTTTTGGCACTAAAAAATCAATTAAACTTTTAGCATGCCTCGGCCCAGACTGGGAAAAAGATTTAATAACCTTTGCGGCTAATGGGTAATGCATGGTCTATGTCCCAATAATAAGCGCAGATGCATTTTATTTTCGAAGCAACCTCCCTCAGGGCTCGTTAAATGCTTTATGAGCTTACTCTTTATGGCCACAACCGATGTTACCTTCTGTGTATATATATATGTTTGTAGCTTCTACTGGGAAGTCAGCCACGCTCCAATTCGAAATAGGAAAGCAATTAGAGATGGATGCGACGCTTTGGTAAATTGGCAGGGAGTATCAGCAGCAGTAGGAGCAGCAGCAGCAGCAGCAGCAGCAGGTGCGGTCACTTTGCTAATTGCCAACTAATTTAGTGAAGTGAAATACCACACACTCGATTTCCATTACCAGACATACCCCAAAAGCCCCTTGCAAATGGTCCAATCTGGCAACAAGCCATCAGTGTTGACAAAATGGCTTCTTATTTATAATTAATAATATTAATAGGTACTTAATTAATTTTTTTTATTAATAGAAACTATATCTTAAAGCAGAATACATTTTAAAGAAAATTTAAAAGTTCCAACAAAAGAGGTATAATTTCAAATTTAAATACATTTTTTTAGGCAAACTTTATGGCATTTTTTTAAGTGGTTTTAAATCGCCTTGAAGTTGAAATATAAATTTAAAATCTTTAAAAATTTAAAATAAGAGGATTTTCTGAATTAATTTCTTAAGAATAACTATAAAATTTAAAAGAAAAGAAGAAATAAATAATATGGCATTAAATTTGTACAACTTACTTTTTGTGTTAAATAAAATTA
>JAEIIJ010007598.1:0-36511 GCA_018904815.1 Drosophila ogumai
CTGCAAGGGTATACAAACTTCGGCGTGCCGAAGTTAGCTTCCTTTCTTGTTTAAATTAAAATATTTTAAATCAGAATTGAAATCTTAAAAATTTTGAATTACTTTCAAATATTTAAAAATATATTTTGTGATATTTTATTCATAAATTCCCTTCTTTATATTCCAGGGAGAGCACGGCATCGACAAGGATGTGTTCCTCTCGCTACCCTGCATCCTGAACGCCAACGGCGTCACCTCCGTGGTGAAGCAGATCCTCACTGCCACCGAGATCGAGCAGCTGCAGAAGTCGGCCAACATCATGGCCGATGTCCAGGCCGGACTCCAGTTCTAAGAGAAGCAGAACAACACCATTCACACTTCAGGAATAAAGGGAAAACCAAACACAACACAAATCACAGAGCAGAATGCTATATTTAGTCTAATTTTGGAGCTCTGAAGAGATGCCTCACCAAGTATTTCTGACTACCAATGTTTATTTTTAGTACACATCTCTCAATTTATTTATTATTTTTATGGATTAGCTTTTGTGTGCGTTCGCACAGAAATAAACTGTTTAAAATTTAAGTTTAACTCGGAAAGATGTTCTTATTCGGTGGTTTCTTTTCATTACTTTTGAGTTTCTTTGTTGATTTTAATTATTCTTTTGGTGGACCTTCTCTTAAACACAATCTGTACCACTTAAGGAACGTAATTTTAAGGCCACTCTCGAGACATTCCCCTGGGAAAATGATCAGAGTCAGACAACAACCGCCGCTACCTCATTAGCGTAAATATTGCATCGTGAACCGATACGAGTTCTAGTCAAATTTACAGCCCTAACTTATAAACGAAATATTCATTTAGTGGAAAATATACATTTTAATGAATAAAGTTTTAGCACCTAGTTGTCTTTCGAGCACAAATCACCATTAAAAAAATAAAACTGAGATTAATTGACGGAAAAAAAGAACTGAATGAAGCTGGCAAGTATTTCTATATTGAGGCACGATCGGTTAGAGATCGAGTATCTAAAGCCTCCAGTCTGGCCAGATATGCGCCATTATCTGGCTGCTCTTTCGGGGCTGAAGATAGATTTTTTTCGGGGCGGAACAGCAGACAATGGCCAGACAGGGTAGAGACGTGCTGCAAGAAGCGCAAAAAAAGCAACAGAAATCGAAAACCCCAACTGCCAGATAAGAGAGTCTCGCTTAGGGTGATAAAACCAGACTATATAAGAGCCCAGCTCTTGGTTTTCGATACGAGAAAGCTTAAGTCGCCATGCAGAAGAGCACAGTTGGGTTTGTGGTGGTGGCAGTCTGCCTGATCTGCCCCTCTTGGGTAGCAGCTTCGGGGGAGGATAAATCCCCAAAATCCCTGAGCATAGATGGAGTCCAAAAACAAAACCTGAAGCTGCTGACCGAGCAGCTTAATCGCGGCTGGCGCGCTTTCTGTAAGTTTAAAATTAAATTTGAAAAATATATATAATTATCTTACCACCTCTTAATCTCTCAGGTGATGCCCCCGTGGACGAGGGTGTTATGTCCCTCTTTCAGGGCATCAATCCCAGCGATGCCCGCCTCCATGTGATGACAATTACCAATCAAAGCGTTGAGTTACCTATCAAATCCATATCCCAGCTCAAGGACTTCGATATCAGTCCGGAACGCAAGACCCTTGTCTATGTAAATGCCTTCCACACCGCTGATAGCTACTTCAGTGTCCAGGAGCACTTGACCCTGCTCCAGAATAGCCGGCGAGATCTCAATGTCATAGTGGTGGACTTTGCGAAGGATGTGGCCCAACTATACTATGCAGTTCGTCATCATCTCTCCGTGGATGGTTACTTTGTTTACAAGCTCGTCAGAGCTCTGACGGATGCTGGCATGGCGGCTCAGGACATTACCCTGGCAGGACACTCGGTGGGTGCCAATATAGCCGCCTTGGGAGCCAAACTTTTTGTCAAGGAAACGAAACAATTGGTGGGGCAACTGATAGCCATAGATCCAGCCACAATGTGTCGCACCACCGACATTCTGGTGAAGCAGGGAGTGGCCGCCAGAGTGGTGGCCATCCATGGCGAGGGAGATGTCTTCGGTGTGAGGGTGCCTCTGGGTCACATTGATATTTATCCCAATGGCATAGGGTACTTTCCCAGGAGGAAACTCCAGCCTGGCTGTGAGTCCAAAGTCTGCAGTCACATGTATCCTTTTGTGCTCTTCATGGAGGTGAGCAATTTTGGGGTTCTTGAAGAATTTATTATTATATTTCTTAATTTATTTCTAGGCTCTTATCGAGGGTGTTATGATCCCGGCCACCAAATGCGATAGTTGGGCCAAGTTCCGGCAAGGCGACTGCAATTACCAGAACACCATTAATATAGGTCTTATATACCCATCCACAGCCAAGGGTCTGTACTTTTGTCTGACACAACCCAATCCTCCTTTTACATACATGGAGCATGGTCTTCGGTACAAGACGAGACGTCCAGAGAAGTCTTCAAAATCCTCTTAGGTTTTTAGTTTTTAATTGTTTAAATTATAGTTTTTAGTTAAATTATTAAAGTATTTGTAGTTAACAAAATTATGCCGAGTTTTCTTTGGTAGACATTTTAATCGAAAGCCTGAAACTATGCTTTGTAATATTTTGGGCTGTAAAAATATAGCCAGACTTTTGGAATGAGGTAACTCCATGGAACGGAAGCTTGATTTAATTAAATAATTGTGTAAAATGTCATTTAATTTAGAACTTTAACTTTTTTTAATAAAGTTTTAAACAGATTTTTATAGATTTTACAACATATATTTATTTCCTGGTTTTTATTATATTTTTAATTCTCTTATATTTGTATTAGCCTCTCTTTTTCTCTTGGCTAATCTCTGGCTTAAAGCCCAAACCGAAACAGCTGATTAGCCTCACCGAAGCCCATTTTTCTTTATAGCTTTAAGAGAGAGAAGAAAGCCAAAGAGAGGCTACCGACTCTTTGTAGCTTACAAGGGCTTAGTGAAAGGGGGAAGTTATAAAATATTGATAATTCTTATTATTTAATTTTAAATACTTTAAGTTTATTTAATAAAAAGCAAACAAAAATGTATATATTAACTAAAAGTAAGCTAATTTTGTAATAGATTTTATTTATATTTAAAAAAAAACTCACCTATAATTATAAAAGTAAACTAATTATAAAAGTAAAATAATTTGTTAATATATTTTATTTAAATTGAATAACTCGTTCTACGCCCCTGAAACCCACCTATACAAACACATCGAATATTTTTTGTGTGCTCGTCTACCTGTTGCCAACTGGGAAAAAAGTGAGTTAAGAGCCGCTTGTGGCCAACTCTGGAGCGCAGTTTGGTTGAGTTCGTCGAGCGGTCAGGTTGCCCGGCGGTCCGCAACGCCATCGTAGTCGGAGTCGCAGTCGCAGTCGAGCTTCAAGTGTCCAGCGGTAAACCCGTCGTCGCGCTGTCGGTACGTGGAGCCCAAAGTCAGTTGGAAACTGAATAAAAAACTGAAAACTGAGGCTGAGCTGGGGCTAAGCACTCGCCAGTTGATCGTGCGGAACCCCTCCATTGAAGTCTGACAAAAAAAATATTTTACACAAAAACAGACGCATTTCTGTTGCTGTTTTTCGTGTTTGCAATTAACAAATAAATGTTTTTAAATCCAAGTGTGTTAAGTGTAACAATATCCGATATATGGAGTGGCATCGAAGAGAACAAACTAAAAAAGTTCACTAAAAATAGAAACACTTTTGGCAGATACTCAATAAAAATTCAAGCTCATATGATCCGAGCTGAGCAGCTTCCGACACAGGGAAAAAATCAGACATTGATCTTTGAGCTTACCTAATAAAATATAAATTAAAATATTTTTAGTAGATAATAAATTAAACAGTTTTTAACAGTTTTAAAAAAAGATAAAATTAAATAGTTAATAATTTTACAAGTGTTTTGAGATTAAAATAGACGATAAAAAATACAGCATTAAAAAATTAATAATAATATCTTCAAGCTTTTTTAAAAGCTTATCATTTTTGGAAAAGAAAAGAATTTACCTTTCCAGGAACAATTCTATAAAAACGGATAGAATATATTCCATCATTTTTTTAATCTAAAAAGTAACATTATTTAATTAACCACAATCTGTTTTTTCTAGTTTGATCTTGTTTTTTTTCCTGTGTCCCAGCCGCACACGTATCCATTAGGCCGAGTATCTTTGTATCTATGTATCTGTAATCGTAAACGCGTCGCACGCCAGCGCGTGTCTCTGGCTCTAAATGGCCTAGGCGGCTCCGTAAACTAAGCTCCCAGCTCCCAACTGGTCAAGTTTACTTTTATTTACGTTTTTTTTTTTTTTTTGTCTCCCCTATTTTTGTATCTTTTTTCAAGAGCCGCTTAGGTGTGCAGTCGGCATTTTATTGAATTTTTGTGTGTCTGCCAGAGCGAATTCGGATGCAATTTTTCAATTGAAAATGCTTAATGAGTGAAGAGCAATTATACAGATATATATATATATATATATTTGTACATATAGAAATGACTATAAATAGCTGGGGAGTAATGAAGTAATTGCATATTGTATAATGCCAAAACACGGATGATAAATGAATTGGAAAATGACGAAAATTCATTTTGAGCCACAGACAATAAATTACCAAAACAACAGATTATGTTAATTGATATTTTAATATTTGTTAACCATTGAAGAATTGCAAATTTTTCATTATTTGTTTTCTTTTTTTGATGCACAATTAAGTAATTATTTTGGTAATCATTTATCTGTATTTATTACCACAGCATTCAATTAAAATAATTTTATATTAATTAGCAGAAAATGAGGTTTAACTAGGCAAGAAAAAGTTTAAAAATTCGTTGTAAAAAATTAGTTAAAAGAAATTTAGATAGATACATAATTTTAAATATTTAAAGTAAAGAGATGCTCATATTTTCTGTAATAAAACAATAAAATATCATAATTTTACTATTAAAAATGAATAAATCACTCAAATTTAATTGATTTATCGATATCTGGACCCTTTATTCGCCGTGATAAATTTTTTAATAATTTAACAAACACGTTAATTTCTCGCCCGAAAGTGCTGTTTAAATCGCTTCAATGACACTTAATGAGTTTATGGAGAACGCTAACAATGCTAACAAGAAATCGGCTCCGGTGGCTAGATATATATCTGCTTTATTGTGTGCTAATGAGGGCCCCGAAACAGCTCCCACCGCGCACTTTATTCTGGGAACGAATCTAGCCGGAAAAAGTGCAAGTTGATTCGGGGGATTGGATTGGAAAACAATCCATTGACTCATTTGGTAAACAAATCGCTGAGCGAATACGTCAGAGGAAAAGTGAAATTTTATACAAGCCAAAAGATTTACATATAAAAATTCGTCACCCATCAAAGTCGGCAAGTCGGCAAGTCTCTTCTCTTTGTGTGATTATCGCGTATACGCAGTGTGTGTTCTGCTAGAAGCTGCATCTCTTATCTCAGACAGCTTGTTTAACGTGTTAAATATATTGCCACAGAAGGTGGACATCAAGATTATATCTCCCAAGCAGGTCAATGGCTACTATTTGTCTCCCCGAAACATGTCTGGATTTTAGACAAATTGCGAAACTTTCAGTAGTATAAATATCGTATCCGAGAAGCACGACAACGACTATCTTTAATTGTTGCGAAACTGCAAAACAATCGGTGTAATCTAGCGCCATCGTGACTTAACTTGGCCTAGACCTCCGGAGGGGGAGAAAAATAATAACCTGTTGGGTCTTGCATTCCTGAAGATCTGCTATGTGAAAATCCCCATCTAGTATATATCTCCCGATATATGTGGTATAGAGAACCCGTTCTGGTGGCTTATGCAAATATTTTTGCAGCCAAGGAGCTTGCACACAGGTTTCAAATCTTTGCATTTACAAAACCCATTTGATAATGCTCGAAAAAACCCTCTGTGGGATCGTTCGATTAATCAAAATCGCTTTGGAGAGAAACGCAGCATAAACGGAATTAATCAAAAGCCGAAATAAACAGAAAACAGACGAAAAACGGGAAACAATAAAGACATGTGGCGCTGACTGGGCATAATTATACAGAGAAACTGCCGAAATTTTTGCCCATCCCAAGGTTTCTGTCAAAAAAAAAATAAAAACAAAATACAAGAAATTAAGAGAAAAATAAATAACAAGCTGAAAGTCCCAACATCAAGCTTGGTTTGCCATTGAAGAGAATTTTGGGGAATTTTCGGGGAAATCCTGGCAGCAAAATCATCTTTAAGTACCCTGAAAAAATACTTAAAAAAGCCCCAAAAGGGAACCCATAATAATTGTGTTTACAAGGTGAAGATGTTAATAAAGTAAAGTGCTGAGAAATACCTTAAATAAATATAGGTTTACTCCTATATAGTGTTAGGTTTACCCACATTTCACCCTAACCGATGAAAGTGCATAGTTTACAAATTAATAAAAAGAAAAAAAATAATGAAAAAAGCAGCTACGAAAACTACACAGAAAAACTGTTCAATACGTGATGGAATTTATTTAAACTGAGCTCTTTCAGCTGAGCCCTCCAGTATTTGCATGGATTGCACTGGTGTTAACGTTAACGTAAAAAGCTGCGGCAGTGGCGCATGTGTGTTGCCTTTTACAGTTTTACGGGGCGCGTGTTGGCCGCCCACTTTGCGCCCTCCCTCCCCCTTTCATTGTATTGGATACAGTGAAACCTTCTTAAGGGAAATCTGTTTTAATATTTAAATTTATTAATTTAAAAAAACGAAACGATCGAAACCACAGCTGCTCATTTTTGGAGGCGATTTTCATATAAATGAAGTCTTAAAATAATCCTTAAATACTTTAAAACCGAATTTTTAAAGGTTTAATTACTTAGAGACCCTACTGTATTTCTTATTGTTGCTGCTGTTTTTATTATTATTTCAGGAGAAGCTTACAAAAACCCGTGGCTCGGAGAGCGAGCGAGGAAGAGCGGCGGGGGTGTTACAGAGTGCGAGTGGGATAGCCGTAGATGCGGCGCTGCTTTCAATGACGCGACAACAAAAGCAATTAACAAAATTCGCGTACGAAATCGAGCGGCAACAACACCAACAGCCATTTGGCCTTCTCCATATTGGCAGCGGCCTAGCGCCGGCAAAAACAACAACACCAACAACCATACAAACAAATTGTTTGTGATTAAATAAACAAAAACAAGATCAGTAAAAAATAAAACTAAGTCAAAAAACATAAAGTAGAAGGAGAGACGTTAACAAACAATGACAGTCTCGTATGCGGGTGAAGTGCCAAATGGAAGCAGCTTTGGCTGCTTCTGGAAGATCCTATGGAAGTGAGTATTGTTTTGGCCAAAATTACCATATAATTAAATATATAATTTAAAAACATGATAAGACAGAAATTTGAATTAATTGAAATTATAACAAACCCGGTTTTGATTAACAAAAAACCCCTAAAAATATTAAAGATATCACTATCTCTGTGTACTCCCGGCTCCAGTGTCACAACTAACTGGGTCAACACCCAAGAGTTAGCGATTCCGGGGATTTTTCCGCATTACTCATAGCCATCCACCTGTCCCCCGAGTGTTTACCAACGCAATTAACATCCGATACACCGAACTTTTCTCTCTGTATGGCGAGAGGGAGAAGCACTATTGACAGATCAGGTTATTTTTTGTTGTTTTTAGAGTGTGTGTAACCCCCACAGTTTGCTTTAATTGTTTCCCCCAAGTGCAGTCACTCGTAACTGGGCAGTTAGAATAGCTAAAGCCATAGCGTCCAGTTCCAGTTACTGTTGCACAGTTCCAGTTTTCGCCATTCAAACCAGAAAAGACGAGAGAATTTGGTGGCCATAACTCTCTGGCGAATGATGATAAGGCACACACCACGTTTTGTAATGGTTTTACTAATTGAAAACTTATGCAAGCTAATTTTTTTACAGCTTCGAGAATGTAAAAGTTACCTAAAACATGTTGTTTATGCCTGAAGCCATTTGTTTGTAATTAAAATTTTTCTAAAATTCCTAGAAATTGGTTTAGAATGAATTTGTATTAAGAACAAAAAATAAATATAAATTTAAATCGACAACAACATATTTACACCTTACTCACCATCCCTAGTTAATGCCTTGGCAACCCAACATTTTTGTTGAGAAAAAGGCCACAGAAACCTTGATCAAAACAAACAGAACGAAGACCCCACCTGTACAGCTACCAGTTTCAAAGCGGTTATGCCAATCATTACTTATACAAATATTTTTGTCTGTTCTTTTTTTTTATAACGTATCAAATCACACTTTAAGACATTAGAATTCAGTGGAACAGACATGCTAGATAGGAATACCCCACAACAAAAAATATATATAAATATCTTGCAGAACTAGCGACCCATTAAAATCGAAAATAAATCTGAAATATGATGATAAAGGGAGAAGGGGACATGGATAAATGGCTAAATGAGGAAATCGTTTCCAAAGGCTGACAAAAAACCAGTTAGTTACAGTTCAAAGTCGGCTAACTTCGACTGAGCCATAAATACCCCGAGTTATTTAATTAAAAAATTTAAAAAACAATTTATTTCCCTTTTTTTAATAGATGGCGCGGCAGCGTTTACAAATTGGTGTGGCGCGAATTAATTGCGTATTTGTGTTTATACTATACCATAAATGTTATCTATAGATTTGGCCTGACGGAAAGTCAGCAGTCGTGAGTATACCCTGAAGTTTTTAACCATATCTTACGGATTATAAGGCGAATATTTCCTTACAGAATATTTAAGAAAATCCGCCTGTACTTTAGTCAGCAGGGTGAGAGTATACCCATGTCCTTTGTGCTGGGCTTCTATGTAAATCTGGTGGTGAAACGTTGGTGGGAGCAGTACCGCCTTCTACCCTGGCCAGATACGTTGGCCCTGTTCATCAGTGCGGCCATTCCCAACTCCAATGGAGGTGTTAATGTAAGAATATTAATGGAAATAAATAAAGGAAATTAATTAAATTAAATTAAGCTAAAATAATATTTTTTGTATAATTTTAAACAGAACGAAACAGGACGCCTGATGCGCCGCAATATCATGCGCTATATGGTTCTGGCCTATGTGATCACCCTGCAGAGAATTTCCCTGCGCGTCAAGCGAAGATTTCCCACCACCCAGCATCTGGTGGATGCTGGTTTGATGCACGAATCCGAGATGAAAATCTTTGAGGCCTTGAATGCCAAGAGTCCCATGTCCAAGTACTGGATGCCCCTGGTCTGGGCCACAAATATAATCAATCGAGCCAGGAAAGATGGCCTTATAGCCTCGGATCATATAGTTCAGACCATATTGGTGGAACTCTCGGATATACGTAGACGTTTGGGTGGCTTGATAGGCTACGATACGGTCTGTGTTCCTTTGGTCTACACGCAGGTGGGTTATTTTATTAAATAATTTATATTTAAAATGTATTTAAAAAATATTAAAAAATATTATAAATTCATATTAAATAGGTGGTCACCCTGGTGCTGTATACCTACTTCATAGCCGCCCTTCTGGGCCGCCAAATGTTGCCCCAAGTCCTTGATCGCAATGGTCGCGAGGATCCCGATCTGTTCTTTCCCCTCTTCACCGTTTTGCAGGTGAGTCTGGCTAATACGATTATTTCCACGAATTATTTTAGACGACGTAAAGAAGTTATCTTAATTTGCACGTTCCGCCTTATTTACCATAAATCAGAGTCCATTTTGCACGTCTCGACGTTTTGTAAAAGTTTAAAAACTTGTTGCGGTTTTTTGTTATTCATTATGGTGGGTTTTTTGTGTTTGTTTTTTGTATTATTTTTTTTTTTAGGCAAATGTAATGGCTATACCTTGTTAACGATACGCCACAACGCTGCTCTATATATCATGATAGGGCCCGGCTGTTGTTTTTGCTTTGGTTTCTGCGGTTCTCTGCCGGGGACAGATTTCAAGTGCCTTATGTAAACGATTCGCGGTCACGTTTCCCGTAATAAATTGACATTTTGGCGGGCTCTGGCTTAGAGTCTGTGTTTTTCCGATATAGATCTGCAACAAGTGTTTAGCTATCATTATTCACTGTTAATGTGCATTCCACCAAATACCGTATGATTTTTTGTAAGCTTTTAGCCACAAAAAAGTGAATGGAATGGGAATGGGAATGCCGGCAAAGCTTTCCCTGGCGTGCCTCAAAATCGTTCTCGAGTCTGTTGTCTACCCTTTTTTTTTTTTGTTGTACATTTTTTATATGATGTAATTAACCGATTTTATCGCTTTCAATTAATCTCCGCAGTTCGTTTTCTACGTGGGCTGGCTGAAAGTAGCCGAGGTGCTAATCAATCCCTTTGGCGAAGATGACGATGATATCGAGCTCAATTGGCTCATTGACCGGCACATTAAGGTGAGCTTAAAAGGGGTATTTAATATTTAAGAAAAGTAAAATTAAACGTTTTAAGGGAAAAACGATAAGAAAGCATCTGTAAACGGATTGCCAGTTTGTCAGAAACAGCTGAACACTCAAGCCTGCTGTAAATTATTGACTTATGGCATAAAGATACATATGAATATAATACCTATATCTAAAACTCTTAAGACAACTTTTTAATAAATTCCAATCAAACTATATAACATTCAATTAGCTATCAAGTTAAAGTAATACAAACTGACACGTTGTCTTTACTCCAATCAGATGTTATAAATTGTTGTAAATTAGTGGAAATAATTCCTGCGGTGTATGTGACCATAAAACAATCATTTAAACAATTTCATTTGAGAAGCAAAAATTAAAAACGAACAAAAGTTCCCCGAGTATATCACCAAAAACCTGTATAACTTCCAATTAATTTCATTTAGCATAAGGTAGATAAATGCTCGGCTTTTCAAATTGAATTACCAACTTCCAAAAATCAGAACAGATGGCCACAACTCCAACTCTGAATCAAAATACTTAGAAAAGAAGCGATTAAGTCAAACCTTGAGCAGGCAATATTCACCACACATCCGCAAGATACTTATTTGTATCTCGTCGCAGGCTAATATCCATAATTATAGTTTTTAGAGATTTCGCAGTATTATGACTGTTGAGATCTCGAGTTGGATTCGCTAATTGGGTTAGCGTGCTAGCTAAGTAAAGATTTTTAAGCTCTTGAAGCGATAATCGCCTGAGTCAGCCACTTCTTGGATTGCTGCTGAAAGGAGAAGAACAAGTCTGTCTGCCACGTGCTAAAAATAACAGGCATTCTCCACATAGCCAAGCTCAGTTTTTTTGCAGGAGGAAGAAGTTGGAGGTGTGTTGGGTTTCAAAATACACTTTCTAAGGAATTTGACAGAGAAAATTAATTACTATAAATAATATTTGAGATAAAAAAGGCTTTTTAAAATATATTTAATATCCCAAAATCAAGTAAGATAATTTTAAAATACTTATCAAAACTTTTTCAGTAATTTTGTATTGTTGATTTCTTAAAGAATATGATTATTTATTTTATTTTTAAATACTTCAACAATTTCTAGCCTGATCATAAGCTGCAACTAGTTTTATAATCAGGTAAGAATTTGCATTCTAAGCCTGATATTTAAATATAAATTAAAATTTATTTATACATTCCAAGCTTACCTAATGCTTTTTTACAATTTAAATGTCTTATTTAATAGCTAAATATTATATCACAAATAATTCTAATCGTTCTTGAAAACAAGTAAGCACAAATCTGTGTAAAATGATTTATGAGTCTTAGATAAATTATAATTGAGCCTAAGCCGTAAACTAGTTTTTTTTAACCGATAATAAATACATATTAATCCCCGTGACAGTGATTTAGTGAGACATTTACTAGTGACAAATGGAATGAGCAAATCTTAATTTAAATTTATTTAATGTAAATTCATTTTCAAGCTAAAAAAAAAGTAAATAAATCCAGTAAAAACTAGTGCAAACCTAGAACTACAATCAGGGCATCAGACTTCGCCTATATATCCCTTAAGATGACTGGAGTTTTTGGACTTTGTTGTGTTAGGAGATGGCTCCTCGAGTGTGTGTGCACTTCGTGTTTGTATCTGTGTTTTCGGGGCCTGCCGTTGCTTGCAATTATTTACAAAGCCAGCAGCAGCAGCAAAAGTAAATTGAAAACAGGTTTTTGTTCAAAAAATGAGAGAAAAAAAGCATTAAGCGCAGGAAAAAATCCGAACAGAAAACATTGAAGCCTCTTTTGTAGAGCTTTTTTTTAATCGGGAGTTTCTGTGTGTGTTTTTATGGTCACCTTAGCAGAGTCTTGCTCGATTTGGGAAATGCATCCACAAACGCCTCGTTTTGGCCCGGTTATCAGGGGGTTAATGTTATGGCCAATACCTCGCCAAGCCAAGCAAAAGGTTCCACAGACGCCCAGACGTGACTCTCCGCTGAGTCGCTCGTAAATGGCAAAATGGCAAAATGATTAACCAAATGAGTGTTTTTTCTACATTTTTTCCCCTCATTCCCATTTATTATTATTACTTTTTGCCTTAGTTTTATTTTTTGCAAGTTTCTGTTGTGGGCTGAGTGTGTGTGTGTTATGGAATAATTAAAAAAACAACTTGTAAACAATTTCACTTTTTCTTTTGTCTCTTCGATGTGGGCCACACTCTCAACTGGCTCAATTGCCGTGACGCAATTGGGTTTAAAGAGCCGCCGGAATCGCGAATGGCGAACACGTTCCGATTTATAGAGGGCCCTCGATCTGATCTACTTTTTGGTTGATTATTAACTTTCAGGCCGCCTACATGATCGTGGACGAGATGCACGAGGAGCATCCGGAGCTGCTGCGCGATCAGTACTGGGAGTGTGTGGTGCCCAAGGATCTGCCTTATACCGTGGCCTCGGAGCATTATCGCAAGGACGAGCCCAAGGGATCGGCGGAGAAATACAAGGTGAAGAAGGAGGATGCCATGTATGCCAATATAATGCCAGGAGGAGGCAAAAGGATGCTCAGCGATGATGTATATGCGGATTATGTGAGTAAATAGATGCTGGAATATTAATTAAAAATAAAAAATATATTTAAAAATCTTGTAAAATAAATAATAATATTTTTTAATAATATTTTAATAGGAAAGCGTTGACACCCCCATGGTGGAGCGGCGAAAAAACAACTGGCTGGTGCGTCAGCTCTCCCGCATGGGCTCTATGCGTAGCCAGTCCACAGCCTACTCCTCCGGCGGACTGCCCTTCAACCGGAACCGCCTAAACTCTGTGTATTCTAGTCCCGAGTCGGGATTGCCACTGACCATCCTGCAGCAGCAGCAATTGCAGCAGGCGCAGCAGCAGCAGCAACAACAGGCGGGATCGCAGCCAAGTAAATCGAGTCTCTATGGCAAGTTTGTGCATCGCAAGTCGATCAGAGCTCAAAGGCAATTGATCAAACAGAGTGAGTATTAAAAAAACCAATAAAAAAATATATATAAACTATTTTTAATACCTAAAACCCTTAATTGTTCACAGTGCATAAATAAGTTATTTTGCACCCAAAAGTAGGCTTTTATTATATGAATTCCTCTCCCAACAGACTCCAAGCTCAATGGCTTGAATGTAAATGTGGCCAAGACCACTAGGCCTAGGATACCCACGCCCGAGGTGACCAAGGATGGCAATACCAATCCAGGTAAGTCAAATCCCCAAAAGCACCTGCAAAACTCTTTCTAAATGGCACCACTTCACCACCTTGTAGCCACCAGCTCGGTTTTAATGGCACCCCAGCAGCTGAGCACCACCAGCGCACCTCCACCGGGCATGTACCCCTCCTCCTACGCACCCGACACCCTACTGCACCACCAGGAGAGCGGACAGGTGCTGGGCACGCTGCTGCTCTCGCCCATCAAAGAAATGGATAGCTCATCGTCCAATAACACTCTGATTCCAGGACATCCAGCCACAGCAGCTTTGGCAGCCAGCATGAAGGAGGGTTATGCGGCAAGCAGTGAGTTTCATAAGGAAAATCCTAGAAAATCCTTGCTGAAGTTTTTTTATAACCAATCTTCAGATATCCCGGCAGCTACAAACATCACCACGCTTTCCTTCCCCTTCACCGTGACCACCACCAGTGGTGGAGAAACCGTGCCCACGGGTACTTTGAGCATCCTGCCCATAACGGCCAATGCCCAGTTGCCCACGATCACCACAACGGCCAGTGGCTATGATCAAAACGATGTGATCACCACGATTCCGGTGTCCCTGTCCATCCAGCGATCCCCCTCCTCATTGTCCATTGTGGAGCTAACCGGAGGCGATGTCCAGGATGGCTATGGCAACAGTGGCTCCAGCAGTGGCAATGGTGGCGGCGGCATTACCACCACAGCCTTGCTCTCCGTGAAGCCATTGAATGGTCACTCAAACATCTCCAGAAACAACAGCTTCAACTTGAGCCTGAACCTGCAGGATCAGCAGCAGCAGCGGTCTTCGGTGAGATCGACAGGACCCACGGATACCGTGGACACGGCGGCATCGTTGCCCACGATAAGCCTGTCCCAGAAGCCCACGGAAACGGGCGGATCTTCGGCGCCCTCGACGCTGGCCAAGCACAAGCCGGAGCAGAAGACGGGAGAGGTGTATGTGTGACACCGGCAGAGAGGAGAAGGAGAAGAGAGCCACGTAATTAGGTTTAAGGCCCACCCGGAACCAATAAGATGATATTAACTGTAGCCAGGAAATGGTTTTATCTAATTCCGATATAAACTGGATTTTTTACAACATTTTTAGAGAGTTACAAGGACAATCAAATAAAAGAAAAGATATTCAGTTATGCAGTATGTTATGTAAAATTCTTTTAAAGCTATTAATGAAGGTGTGTCTTTCAAAGTTCTTATCAAAACTTTAATTAATTATTTTTAATTAATGTTTGTACAATGTCATAGCAGCATTTTTGAGGAAGATGAAAGCTTCATCAGGTAGCTACTTAAAAATAATTTTCCCCAAAAAAAAAAAATAAACCACAGTCTTAACAGAGTCCAAGTCCAGCTAAATAAAATTGTAGAAAAATGCAATAATCATACCATATTATACATGAACTGTATAGTTTATTGTACATACTTAGTATATTTTATAAGAAATGAACTAATTGTTTTTTGGCACTTGCCATATGTCTTAGTTACGCCTTAAATTCATGGCAAATCTTTGTAAAGAATCTCTATCTCGTGTAGGCCGTGTAAATACTTGTAAACCAACACAGTATGTGATATGCGATTGTTATCCAGCTAGAGATATCTGTTTATAAGCATAAGTTTATATATTTTGTAAAAATAATCCCACTAAATTTAATATCAACTTTAAATATAGAAAAATCAACGCCTTGTACAGATGAAGAGGCGACCTCTTGTAGTTACATATACCTTTAAAATAAAATCTATAACAAAAGAATATGTATTCTAAATTTTGGTTGTTAAAAGAGATGTGGAAGAGACTCTTCGCCATCAATTTAGACTCTTCCAACCTACCCCAAGAGACGTAGGAGAGAAAGATCAATTAGAATTTGAACCCAAACGCTGATATATGTGTACTCAAGAACATTTAAATGGCAGAAAAGCTGGAATTCTGCAGTCAGTCGCGCCTGAGAGCTCAGGCGGACACCATCTTCGGTCCAAAAAAATATAAACTTCTTCGATAGAACCCAAAAGTGCAGAATAAATCACAAAAAGTGTCTATAAAAAGGTGAATATCCCAAAGCAAAGGTACACATTTCCCTCTTTTAAAGCGTGTGACCTACAAACTGGCGCTTCAATTTAACCAGGAATGTGTCCAATAATATATATATGATATTCTATCACTTGACCCCGCGGGTCAATGAGAACTATGTGAGAGAAATATACAAACTTGCATGCGGCGGCAGAGTGTGTATTGCCTAATTGAATTAACCTTTTGTCTGGTTCCCCGGAGAAATCTTGACCACGGATCGATGGACCATTGAATAATAAAAGCATATTTAATTGCCATTCCGTCAGTGACCAGTGTCGATCATGGATCGCGATGAGGTCTCTACCACCACCACCAGCGAGGGCAAGTCCCAGGAGGAGGCTCCGCCGGCGGAAGGACTGGAACCCACGGAACCCATTAGTTTCCTGACCCTCTTCAGGTTCTCCACGTATGGCGAGATAGCCTGGCTCTTCTTTGGTTTTATCATGTGCTGCATCAAGGCTTTGACACTGCCCGCCGTGGTCATCATCTACAGCGAGTTCACCTCCATGCTGGTGGATCGAGCCATGGTGTTTGGCATTAGCTCCAAAGTCCATGCTTTGCCACTGTTTGGAGGCGGTAAAAGTCTGTAAGTTTGAGGAGAACAATTTTTATAAATTTTGTATGCTTAAATTTTTCTCAAAAAAATATTTATAGAACCAATGCCACTCGGGAGGAGAACAGCGAGGCCTTGTATGACGACTCCATTTCCTATGGCATTCTCTTGACCATTGCCTCGGTGGTAATGTTTATTTCCGGCATCTTTTCCGTGGACATTTTCAACGTGGTGGCCCTGCGTCAGGTCACCAGAATGAGGATAATGCTCTTTAGCTCCGTGATGCGTCAGGACATAGGCTGGCATGATCTGGCCAGCAAGCAGAACTTTACCCAGAGCATGGTGGAGTATGTTTTGGATATGCTAAAAAGGTCTAAAAATCTCTCTCCTTATTTCTTGCAGCGATGTGGAAAAGGTTCGCGATGGCATCTCCGAAAAAGTGGGTCACTTCGTCTACCTGGTGGTGGGCTTCATCATCACCGTGGCCATATCGTTTGCCTACGGCTGGAAACTCACCCTGGCAGTGAGCTCTTATATTCCTCTGGTTATTCTGGTTAATTACTATGTGGCCAAGGTGGGTATATATTTTTTATAATATTTTTCAAAACAGTTCCTGTAAGGCTTCCTTTTTTAAAATACAGTTCCAAGGCAAGTTGACTGCTCGCGAACAGGAGTCCTATGCCGGAGCTGGCAACCTGGCCGAGGAGATTCTGAGTGCCATTCGCACTGTGGTCTCTTTTGGTGGCGAAAAATCGGAAGTCGAGCGTTATGAGAACTTCCTGGTTCCTGCCCGCAAGGCCAGTCAGTGGAAGGGAGCCTTCTCTGGCGTCAGCGATGCTTTGTTGAAGTCCATGTTGTATCTGTCCTGCGCTGGAGCCTTTTGGTATGGCGTCAATCTCATCATAGACGATCGTGGTATAGAGGACAAGGAGTATACGCCAGCTATTCTGATGATTGTAAGTTATAGATCCTTTAAGCTAAGGTATAAACCTAATATTTGAGATTTTTTTAGGCCTTCTTTGGCATCATTGTCGGAGCCGATAACATAGCCAGGACTGCACCCTTCCTCGAGTCCTTTGCCACCGCCCGAGGCTGTGCCACCAATCTCTTCAAGGTCATTGATCTCACCTCCAAAATAGATCCTCTCTCCACAGATGGCAAGCTCTTGAACTATGGCCTTCGTGGTGATGTTGAGTTTCAGGATGTGTTCTTCAGATATCCCTCGCGACCTGAGATTATAGTCCACAGGGGCTTGAATATAAGAATCAGAGCAGGTCAAACGGTGGCTCTGGTGGGTTCTTCGGGCTGTGGAAAATCCACCTGTGTGCAGTTGCTGCAAAGGTTCTATGATCCTGTCTTTGGCGCTGTTCTACTGGATGATCTGGACATAAGGAAATATAATATTCAGTGGCTGAGATCGAATATAGCGGTGGTGGGTCAGGAACCAGTATTGTTTTTGGGAACCATAGGTGGGTTTTTCTAAGATTTGTGAATATATATTATTAAATTTATTGTTTAACAGCCCAAAACATCAGCTATGGCAAGCCAGGAGCCACCCAGAAGGAAATAGAAGCTGCTGCCACGCAAGCTGGAGCCCATGAGTTCATCACCAATCTGCCAGAGGTGAGTTTTTGTTACATTTTCTTATTAAATATTTCTATAATTTATAAAATCATATAAATTATTATGATTATTTTTAAATAATTATTTCCCCAGAGCTATCGCACAATGATTGGTGAGCGTGGTTCTCAGCTCTCTGGAGGCCAGAAACAACGCATTGCCATTGCCCGCGCCCTCATCCAGAACCCCAAGATACTTCTCCTCGACGAGGCCACCTCTGCCTTGGATTACCAATCGGAGAAGCAGGTCCAACAGGCTTTGGATTTGGCCAGCAAGGGTCGCACTACGATTGTGGTCTCCCACAGACTTTCAGCCATTCGGGGAGCGGACAAGATCGTCTTCATTCACGATGGCAAGGTGCTGGAGGAGGGCTCCCACGATGACCTGATGGCCTTGGAGGGCGCTTACTACAACATGGTTCATGCCGGAGACATCAAAATGCCCGAGGAGGTGGAGAAGGAGGAGAACACGGAACAGGATGCAAAGCGTAAGGAAATGGGTTGAAATTTGGGTTTAATTCATAAAGGAAACTTTTTCCTTGCAGGCAAGAGTCTAGCTCTCTTTGAGAAATCCTTCGAGACGAGTCCTTTGAACTTCGAGAAGGGCCAGAAGATCAGTGTCCAGTTCGATGAGCCCATAGTAAAGCCCCTAGCTAAGGATACCAATTCCCAAGTGGTAACCGAGGCGGCACCTGCCGTTGAGAAGCCCAACTTCTTCAGGACCTTCGCCAGGATTCTGAAGCTGGCCAGGCCCGAGTGGTGCTACCTCATACTGGGCACCATCAGTGCCATTGGTGTAGGCTGTCTATATCCTGCTTTTGCCATTATCTTTGGTGAATTTTATGCTGCTCTCTCAGAGCAGGATCCTGAAGATGCCCTGCGTCGCACAGCTGTTTTGTCCTGGGCCTGTCTAGGCCTGGCTTTCCTGACAGGACTGGTTTGCTTCCTGCAAACTTATCTCTTCAATTATGCTGGCATTTGGCTTACTACAAGGATGAGGGCCATGACATTTAAGGCCATGGTGAGCCAGGAGGTGGGCTGGTTCGATGACGAAAATAACTCTGTGGGAGCTTTATCTGCTCGTCTCTCTGGCGAGGCAGTGGGTGTCCAGGGCGCCATTGGTTACCCGCTGAGTGGCATGATACAGGCCTTGTCCAATTTCATTTCGAGTGTCACCGTGGCCATGTACTACAACTGGAAGCTGGCTCTGTTGTGCCTGGCCAACTGTCCCATTATAGTGGGTTCAGTGATCCTGGAAGCCAAGTGGGTTTTACATTATTTTTCTCATTTAGAGTTTTCTTATTATTTAAAACCCATTGCCAGGATGATGTCCACTGCCATTGTGCGGGAAAAGCAGGTGATCGAGGAGGCTTGCCGCATAGCCACCGAGGCCATTACCAATATCAGGACTGTGGCGGGACTGAGAAGAGAGGCTGATGTCATCCGGGAGTACACCGAGGAGATCCAGCGAGTGGAGGTGCTCATTCGCCAGAAGCTGAGGTGGCGGGGAGTCCTAAACTCCACCATGCAGGCCTCGGCCTTCTTTGCCTATGCAGTGGCTCTTTGCTATGGCGGTGTCCTGGTGTCCGAGGGTCAGCTGCCATTCCAGGATATTATCAAGTAAGAGAATAGAAAGTAATAATTAATAATAGGGGATTCTAAAAAATATAATTAACATCTCAATTAATTTTTAGAAATGTAGAAAGAAGCTTTATATAATTTATACTTTTCTGCTCCCCCTTTAAGGGTCTCTGAAACCCTGCTTTATGGCTCCATGATGCTGGCCCAATCCCTGGCCTTCACCCCCGCCTTCTCCGCCGCCTTGGTGGCTGGACATCGTCTCTTCCAAATCCTAGATCGCAAGCCCAAGATCACCTCTCCGATGGGCACCATCAAGAACACTTTGGCCAAGCAGTTGAATCTCTTTGAGGGAGTACGCTATCGAGGCATTCAGTTCAAGTATCCCACAAGACCCGATGCCCAGATCCTTAATGGTTTGGATTTGGAGGTGCTAAAGGGTCAAACTGTGGCCCTGGTGGGTCACTCGGGATGCGGAAAGTCCACTTGTGTGCAGTTGCTGCAACGCTACTACGATCCCGATGAGGGAAGCATTGTAAGTTTTTTCGGGGATTAACTTTTAACTTTACAAAATATTAATAAATATATTTTTCAACCCAGCACATTGATCATGACGATATCCAGCATGATCTGACCCTGGAGGGAGTGAGAACCCGCCTGGGCATAGTCTCGCAGGAACCCACTCTCTTCGAGAGATCCATAGCAGAAAACATAGCTTACGGAGACAACAGGAGATCGGTGCCCATGGCGGAGATCATAGCAGCGGCCAAGAGTGCCAATGCCCATAGCTTCATCATTAGTCTGCCCAATGGCTATGATACCCGGATGGGGGCCCGAGGCACCCAACTCTCCGGAGGCCAGAAACAACGAATTGCCATTGCCCGGGCTCTGGTGCGCAATCCCAAGATCCTGCTGCTGGATGAAGCCACCTCAGCGCTGGACTTGCAGAGCGAACAGTTGGTCCAACAGGCTTTGGATTCCGCCTGCTCGGGACGCACTTGCATTGTCATTGCCCATCGCCTGTCCACCGTCCAGAATGCGGATGTGATCTGCGTCATCCAGAACGGCCAGGTGGTGGAGCAGGGCAATCACATGCAGCTGATATCCCAGGGAGGAATCTATGCGAAGCTACACAGGACCCAAAAGGATCACTAAAATCGCATTTTTTATTTAAAATTATTATTACATTATTTTAATTTTTGTAATTTTCTTGCTTTATTTGCGTCACCAAAGAGAAAAACCTGCTCAAATCTGAATAAACTTTCACACACTTTTTCACATCCATAATGATTATAGTTATTGAGGAAGATAAGTTTTGCCAGAGGAATACATAATTATCCAGACTTATGGGGTTACCTAAGGGAATTTTTATTATTGTTTTTAAGACGAATAAAGTTTACCCAAGTTAAGGAAGTGCACAGTTTTGTAGGTGTGCCCAAAACCAACTGACAATTGCTTCGAGTTATAAGATCTGTAATTGGGGTTCTCAGTGAGGGAGAGATAAAGAGGCGCCTATCTTTGTGGCATCTATATAAACCTTCCAGCCACACGACTGATTTTCATAGTCATGGTCAAAGATATAAACTGCAGATAAGATAAATAGTTTTCAATCGAGTGATGAAATCTGACGCCAGGATTTCCCTTTAATATTGTTTATTTTGGAATTAAAAATAAAATATACGAGTATTTTAGCCAAAGAAATATTGTTTCTGCTTTTCGGTTATGCTATCATTTTTTGAGAACATGGAAACGTGACCCCATTGGGCACAACTTAGTCTGGAATTCAAATAACGTCAAATTTGCGTAACTAGATTACCATTTCCGCGATTGATGGCTACCCACCAGTGCTGTCTTTATGTAAGATTTTTAGTTAGGCATATTTTCATCTTAATTTTAATAACTTTTTAAATTATTAACTTAAATTAAATTTTTAGCTTCTTTAAATTATTTGTATATATTAATAAATATTTCTATAAAATCTTAGATATCGTGGAATCCCTTTACTAGCTATCTGTCTAAACTTGACTTTTAGTCACGAAATCCCCATAAATTTAGTCAAGCTTTGAGGAATTTTTATAGCCAATTGCAAATACCATAATATTTGTTAAGAACTCTGTAAAATAGTACAAAAAATGGGAAATATATTGTTTTGTTTTTGAGTGCTACAATTGTTAACTAGAGACTTTTATAACATTTTTGTAAGCCCTTAAAAAGGTAAATTTGGTGTTTGTAAAGACGTACTCCCGAATTATATTGGTATATATTGAATAAAGGTATGGAAATACATTTTTTTTAAATATCTAAAACACTTGATAACTCCAATAATACAAATATTTTCAACTGCCTGTTTTTTTAAGGTTTTTTCTGAAATGTATATCTTGTAAATATCAAATTTAAAGAAAAAAATAATACACTCTTAATTATTCTGCTTTCTAATTTGATCCTTTTCCTAATGTAATCCCGTTTTCCCAATTTTTTTCTTCGATTTCGCATTGCCAACACTGTTGCACACACCTTGCTGCTGGAAGAAATGGGTTCTACGATTTTCCTCAAGTCATGTTGAGGGAGAACCTTGAGTAAAATCAATTCAATTGATATTAATAAGCGACCATCCATCTGAGAGTCTATTTGAACTTTAATAGAAACCGAATTTGTAGAAAACTGACGCCATCACCGCCAGACGCGCCAGTCGCCTTCTGCACTCCCAACGGAACGGAACAGCCGCGCAGCGCGAAAACATTTCTCCGGAACGCTCGTCGTCCGCCAGCTCGTTCGGGAATGCAAAACAATTAAAAGGCTTAAAGAGAAAGAAAAAAAAAATATAATAAGACGATCCCAGTGAGATCAAAGCCAGGGAGTGTGAGTGCAGTTAATTAGCCAGAGCCAGAGCCGGAGTCGGAGTCGGAGTAGCAAGAATCCATTCGGGGACCATCGCTCCATCGAGTGCAAACGAACTGCGGGCGTTTCGATTTTTGGTTTCGCTTCGCGTGCATTTTCTTAACTATTAATTGACCCCGCCGGTCAATGAGTTTGACTATCATCTAAATAAAAAAGGAAATAAATAAATATATATAGGCGAAAGATAGTTTGTGACAATCATAAATAATGCCGTCGCTCGGCGATGACAACCCCGCGGAGACGGAGAACGATCCGTCCTCTTCGCCGAAAAAGGACAAGACCAAGGAGAAGGCTCAGCCTATGATTAGCTACAAGGAACTCTTCCGATATACCGATGGCTGGGATTATGTTTTGCTTCTATCCGGTTTGGTGGCGGCTTTGCTACAGTCCCTGGTCTATCCCATTGCCATTGTGGTCTACAGCGAACTGGTGGCCATGTTCATAGACAGGACTCTGGGACAGGGCACCAGTTCGGGTACCATAGGATTGCCTCTTTTTGGAGGAGGGAAAATACTGTGAGTAGTGAAATTAATAAGAATTATTTTTTATATTTTAAGAATTCAAAAATAAACCAAGTCAAAATAAAATGAATTTATTTGTATTAATCTCTTGAGAATCTTATTCATTTGTTTAGTTGAGAGTCTCATTAAGAGTCATTAGATTAGCAATTAGTTTTATTTCGTCAACGGCGAATAAGAATGATTCAAAACGTCTTGTAATTAAGAGTTTTTCTTTTTGGTACATAAAACCTTTTCATTGTTCAATTAACGCAAACAAAAGATTCTTTCACAGAAAACTTTTGCTAAGAAAAATAAACAAACAACTTACTTTACAAAATAAACAAACAACTTACTTTAGGATGAGTCACTATTAAATTCTTAAACAGGTAGATTACTTTGTAAATTAATTAATTACTTTCCATATTATTTATATTTATTTTTAATAAATTAACCAAATATATTTGTAATTTTTAATATTCCTCAATCCCCAGCACAAATGCCTCTTACGAGGAGAACATGCAGGAGCTGCGTAAGGACAGTGTATCCTTTGGCATCCTCATGACCCTAAATACTCTGCTGATGCTGTTTTCGGGAATGTACTACGTGGATGCCTTCAACAGGTTGGCCTTGAGACTCACTGTCAAGATGCGCAGGGAGTTCTTCAAGGCCACCTTGAGGCAGGAGATCGGCTGGCATGATATGGCCAAGGATCAGAATTTCGCTGTGCGCATTACAGAGTGAGTAAAATATTTTAAATCAGAAAATAAAATTAATAAAAATTAATTCCTTAGTAACATGGAGAAGGTGCGCAGTGGCATAGCCGAGAATCTAGGTCATTATGTGGAGATTATGTGCGAGGTCGTCATCAGTGTGGTGCTGTCCTTTATTTATGGCTGGAAACTGGCTCTGGCAATTGTGTTTTATATACCTTTGACACTGGTTGTCAACTCAGCAGTGGCGCATGTAAGTGTTTTCTGTGCATTAAAATAATATTTAATTATTCAAGAATTTATTTACTAATTTAAAATAAGGAATATAAAACTGGAACTGATTTTCTAAAAAAAATCATAGAATTTGTTTACGCTCTCTTGCCAGCTTGAAGTGATCTTGAAAATGCGTTCAACTGAAAATTCAAAAATAGTTTTCTTAAAATAACTCAAGTACCTACAGACAAAACATATATTTTCACAAATGTTCTGCCCTGAGAGTAATTGTGAGAAAATGTTCTGGGAATAATAAAATACCTGAAATTACAAAAATGAATCTATCTTTAAACTTTTATTAACAAGATATTTAAATTCGCATTTAAATATTTTTTATTTGTTTTATTTTATTGATTCTGATAACAACTAAGCGATTGATAGGGAAAGAGAGTTTCCGTTTTTGATTGTGATATAATACAAATAGTATTTATCAAAACCGTAAAAGGTTTTCTAATTTTCCTTTTTACTTACGTAGTTTTTCATTAAACTGTCTTATTTTATTACTTAATAACAAATATTTGAATAGAAAGTCATAAATAAAACTTTATTAAGTTGAACCTAATATGCTTACAGTTTGTGTTTTAATTAATTTGCTTCAAACGTTTTTTAAGTGGCTAGAATGCCAAAAATAAGTTCAAAAGTTAATTGGTTGCTGTTTAAATTAAATGGCTTATGTTTGAAGAGTTCTATATGACCTATGACCCTCTCTAATTAAAGAGCAATTTATCTGTGGATTTGAGTATTTATATCATAAACAAATTTAACAACAAATCGTTGATTAAATTAAATAAAATAACTTTAATATATTTATATTAAATTAATTAATTAATTGTTCTCCCCTTTTACCCTTATTTTTTTTTAGTACCAAGGCAAACTCACCGCCAAGGAACAGAGTTCCTATGTCCGGGCCAGTTCGGTGGTGGAGGAGGTGATCGGAGCCATTCGCACGGTGGTAGCCTTTGGCGGTGAACGCACTGAATCCGTGAGATACGACACGCTGCTCAAGCCCGCTCTCAAGGCAGGAAAATGGAAGGGCGTGTTCTCCGGTCTCAGCGACACGGTAATGAAGGCCATGTTGTTCATCACAGGAGCCGGTGCCTTCTGGTATGGCGCCAATTTGATCCTGTACTACAGGGATCCCAGCATTCCAATAAATGAGCGGGAATACACCCCAGCGGTGGTGATGATCGTGATATCCGGCATTATTGTGAGTGCCAATCAGATCTCCAGGACATCTCCCTTCCTTGAGACCTTTGCCATGGCCAGGGGTTCGGCTTCGGCCATCTTGGAGGTGATAGATCGCCCCTCCCTCATCGATCCCTTGTCCAAGGCTGGAAAAATCTTGAACATGGGTCTCAAGGGCACTGTGGAGTTTCGAGATGTCTTCTTTCGCTATCCCGCCCGGGAGGATGTGATAGTCCTGCGCGGGCTCAATGTGGTGGTGGAGGAGGGTCAAACGGTGGCCTTGGTGGGTCCTTCGGGCTGTGGAAAGTCCACCTGCATTCAGTTGCTGCAGCGCTTCTATGACCCGGTCTTCGGTCAGGTTCTATTGGATGGCGAAGATGTGCGGAAGTATAACCTTAATTGGCTGAGATCAAACATAGCTGTGGTGGGCCAGGAACCAGTGCTCTTCCAGGGAACCATTGGAGAGAATATCCGTCATGGAAAGCCAGAGGCCACGCAGAAGGAAGTCGAGGACTCGGCCAAGGCAGCCAATGCTCATGATTTTATCATAGCTTTACATAAGGTAATTAATTATAAATATTATTAATTAAATATTAAATTAAATAAACTTGTATCTCCCAGGGTTATGAAACCGACATCAGTGAGAAGGGCGTCCAGTTGTCTGGAGGACAACGCCAGCGTATTGCCATTGCCAGGGCTCTTATCCAGCAGCCCAAGATCCTGCTGCTGGATGAGGCCACCTCTGCCTTGGATTATCACTCTGAGAAGTTGGTCCAGGCCGCTCTGGACAAGGCCTGTAAGGGCAGAACCACCCTGGTGGTGTCCCATCGCCTCTCCGCCATCAGGCATGCCCACCGCATTGTCTATATTGAGAATGGCAAGGCCGTGGAGCAGGGCAGCCACGAGGAGCTAATGAAGCTGGGTGGTTTCTACCACAAAATGGTCACCGTTCACTCTTATGATGACTCTGCCGAGGAGTTACTCAACGAGCTGGAGGATGTTGCCGAAACCAAGGAGCGGAAACTGTCCTACGAAGTCGAAGGTTTTCATCTGGGCACCACCCGCAACTCCATAGTCTCGCTGGAGAAGAATGCCGAGTTCCAGATGAAGAACATAAATGGCCTGGTCAAGCCCATCACCTCGGTGGAGGAGGAGTTTGAGGAGACTCCTCCTGGAAATTATTTACGCACCTTCTTCCGCATTTTGGGTTGGGCACGACCCGAGTGGAGTTTCCTCATCATAGGCGCCATCTGTGCTGGGATTTATGGAGTGACCATGCCAGTGTTCTCCATTGTCTTGGCTGAGTTGTATGGCTCGCTGGCCAAACCCACGGATGAGGAGGTTCTCGATCAGAGCGCCTCCATGGCTATTATTTCATTGGTTATAGGTGTGGCCGCGGGAGTGGTGTGCTTCATTCAGACTTTCTTCTTTAATCTTGCGGGAGTCTGGTTGACCATGCGAATGCGGTAAGTCTGGGCGAGTTTTGTTAAGTTTCTTTTTTATAGAAAATTATATTTTATATATATTTCTGTAGCTCCAAGACCTTCAGCTGCATTATGCACCAGGAGATGGGCTGGTTCGATCGCAAGGACAACAGCATAGGAGCTCTTTCGGCCCGACTCTCAGGGGATGCAGCCAGTGTCCAGGGCGCCATAGGCTTTCCCTTGAGCAACATCATCCAGGCGTTCACCAACTTTATCTGCAGTATTTCCATTGCCTTTCCCTATTCCTGGGAACTGGCCTTAATCTGCCTAAGCACCTCGCCCTTTATGATTGCCTCTATAGTGTTCGAGGCGAGATTTGGTGAGAAATCTGCTTTGAAGGAGAAGGAGGTGCTGGAGGAGACCAGTCGCATAGCCACCGAAACCATAACCCAGATAAGGACAGTGGCAGGACTCCGCAGAGAGGAGGCACTAATCAAGATATATGACCAGGAGGTGGAGCGTTATCGAGTGCAGATCTTAAACCGACTCAAGTGGCGGGGTCTGGTGAATTCCCTGGGGAAGTCCTTGATGTTCTTTGGCTATGCTGTGACCCTGACTTATGGAGGACACATGTGTGCCGATGGCAGTATCAAATTTGAGACCATTATGAAGTGGGTCAACACTGAATTTATCTCCCTATAATTTTTTTAATATATATTATTTTTCAGGATATCCAACACTATGCTCTATGGCCTTTTTATATTGGCCCAATCCTTGGCCTTTACACCCGCCTTCAATGCTGCTCTCCTCTCTGCCAATCGCATGTACGAGATCATAGATCGCAAGCCACAGATTCAGTCTCCGGAAGCCCTTGAGATTCAACAGAATGGCTATGGAACTGCTGCCTACAAGACCAATGTTGTCCAGCAGGGCGTCAGCTATAGGGGACTGAACTTTGCCTATCCCTCGCGGCCTCATCTGAAGGTCCTGCAGAACTTCAATCTGGACATCACTCAGGGTCAGACAGTGGCCTTGGTGGGTGCCTCGGGTTCTGGTAAATCCACTTGTGTGCAGCTATTGATGCGATACTACGATCCTGATGAGGGGAAGATTGTAAGAAAGAACTTTTGCCTACTATATATTAGATACTTATTTTTCTTTCTTTAGCTCATCGATCAGGAGAGTATCCACCATGATATGGACCTGAAAACCCTGCGTCGTCGCCTGGGCATCGTGTCTCAAGAACCTTCCCTCTTTGAGAAGAGCATAGCGGATAATATAGGCTATGGAGACACCTCACGCAGGGTGCCTATGCAGCAGATTATCGAAGCTGCCAAAATGGCCAATGCCCATGAGTTCATCATGTCCTTGCCAGCCCAATATGAGACGGTCTTGGGCTCCAAAGGAACCCAGCTGTCTGGTGGACAGAAGCAACGCATAGCCATTGCCAGGGCAATGGTGAGGAATCCCAAAATCCTGTTGCTAGATGAAGCCACCTCAGCGCTGGATTTCCAAAGTGAAAGGGTGGGTTATACACTCTTCTTTTATTTTTATAATTAAATATAATTAATAAATATTTTTTCTCTTATTTTTAGGTGGTTCAACAAGCCCTGGACTCGGCATGTTCAGGTCGCACTTGCATCGTCATAGCCCATCGACTGTCCACCGTTCAGAATGCCAATGTGATTTGTGTGATTCAGGCCGGCAAGATAATGGAGCAGGGCACTCACTCGCAGCTGCTGGCCAAGAATGGCATTTACTCCAAGCTGTATCGCAGCCAGACGAAGGCCTCCTAAGATTCCAAGCCCAGAAATAGGCAGTAAATTTTAAATTTGTTAGCTGATAGTTGAGACGCAAACCATACCACTCTGGCCATAAGCAATAAAAGTGTTAGGAGTAGACGATAAATAAAGATAATGAATGAATGATTTATTAAGAGTAAATCATTGTATAATTTTATTTATAATAATGGGAGTTTTTGGTTTTATTAGATTTAATATTAAAAAATTATTTAAGCAAATAATTAATTCAAATCTAATCTCTAATTTCCCATTCAGGAAAAAGCTCTTCCGTCACCCAATTGTTTGTCTTTGGTATCCAAACTCTGGATAAGATAGGCTCGATAAGATTCGGTTAGTCTTTATAAATATTAATACGCTACTGCATTGCGCTTTTCGATTTCACAGCAGTTGGTTCACAATAGCCCCTGAAGATGGGGGTCTTAATCTTTGCGTTATTTTTCTTGGGTAAGTAATTTCAGTGGCTAAAGACATATTCCTTAGAAATGGGTTTCTTTTTAAAAGCAGTCTTTGCGTCTGGAGCAAATATTCCCCCAAAATCCTGCCCTTTGGAAAATTATTGTGCAAAAGTGGACGAGGCCAGTGCTATTTGTGGTTTGGATGAGGAAATGGGTTGCATTCGGAAATATGTCTCAAAGTGTCACCTGGATATAGCAGCTTGCCATCAAGGAAAAGGTAGGGAATTTATTAAATATTTTAAAATAAATTAAATACATAATAAATAAATATTAATTTATTAAATTAAATTATAGAGGTCAAGGACTTCAGTGAACTTTATTGCTCAATGGAGGCATATTTCTGTGAAAAGTCACCCACCTATGAGCGTTGGACCATTTTCTTTGGCCATGAAGATGATTAAATTAAGTTATTTAAATAAATAATTAAGTAAATCTTTAAGCAAGGGAAAAGATATAAATATTACGCTTATAAATATACATTTTTGTAATACCTTTTTGTACCCAAAACTTCAGGAGATACGCTAATAAGTCTTTAAAGGGCATAACCTAGTCAATTTCCTAAAACAAATGTCTTTAGCCAAGCTTATTCTTAAATAAATTATGTGTAAAACTGTAAATATATAAAGGGAAAACATGTTTACATGTTTACAGTTATTTGTCATTTTTACTTTAAGAGAGTACCTTACCTTTATATTTATTTTTGTCGCCTCATATCTTTATGGAAATGCAATCATATGCCTGTTTTCTGCATACTTATTCGTCACGACATTTTAGGCCTTTTATTTCCCTTAAAAAAAATATGTATATATCAATTTAACATTTTAACATGAATAAATAATATAAATTGATATTGAAAAATTTTGTTTTCTATGTTTAAAAATAGTTGAACTCTTAATAATAATTCTTATCATAATCGAAAGTAAGTCCCCTCTTTGGGCTTTTCCCAAATATTTTAAAAAGAACACTCGACGTCAGTTCCAGCCCCCAAAATAGACCCCAAACCAAGATCCAAGAAACAGCCCTTCAACTAAATATATAACTAGTCACATAAATAAATAAATAAATCTCACATGACAAGTTATAATTAAGGGGAACCCTCTGCTACATCGACTTTTTCCATTAATATTGCGGCATGGAGCGCTCTTTAAACGCTCTTCTTTGGCCACGAGTCCGAGTTGTCACTCATGACGCCTTTTGCCGATTTACAAATGTGTAAATTAATTAGGTAGCATATTAATAATAAAGAAAATAAAAAAGAAAAGAAAAAAATCAATCAACGCGCGCGGCGAGCTGTTCACGTGCCAGACCCAAAACGAATACGTCAAAGACCGGTAGGAGAGACGACCCGATGGCCGCCGGCGTTTTTTCCCACTCAATGAGACAGAACGACGCCTCGAGCCTTTTATTCACCGCTGCTGATGCTGCTGCTTTTTTTTCGCTTTTTTTTCGCAGATCTTTTTTGTGTTATTTTGGGGGGATTGCTTTGCATAATCTCCAGCTGCGGCGCCAGCTCCGTGGTCGCCATTGGCCTCCTCCACCAAAGCCAATCGGCGGAGAGCTCCGGTCAAATATAAAAAGTGGAGCCATCCGTATTCCGGCTGTCAGTTAATGCCCATCATAACCATGAGTAGTGCCTCGCTCAAGTTCTATCTGCTCAGCCTGATCCTCATCTGTGGTTAGTGGAGAGAGTTAATAGCTCTGATAAGACTATCTGGATAACCTAATTACCCATTGCAGCCCTCAGTTGGAGCACCAGCATGCCTTCGATGCCCAGGAGCCCACCTTGCCAGCTGTCACTGATGGAGCGTGAGAAGCTATATAACAAACTTCCAGCTGTGGCCGACGAGCGATTGGCCGACGCCGAAAGGGATATAGCCTACAACCTGTGTGACCCTAGTAGACCTAGTTAAATTCTACAAACAAAAAACAAGTGGAACTCTTCATGTGGCGTGTTCATTATGGTTATGGCTATGTAGTTCTAAGGTTTAGCATGAAATAAAAGCAATCACTTCTTAAGTGATACGTGCGCTTGTATACTTTCCATTCCATCACGTAGAATCGTTGGGGCGACTTGACTATAAAGTCGGTCTGTGGCATCCGATTCACTCAGTTATCTCTCCGATTTCTGGTCTATAAGGTCGATCTGGTTTATCTTTCTCTTCCTCTGAACTTTAGCAAACGCCATGACCTTAGCAAGCAAGATGATTACGCTGTTCCTCGTCGGATGTGTGCTCATGCAGACAGGTAAGTCAGGAAAATCATCTAGTTTAACTCCTTAATAAAACCTAAACATATTCTTTCCACACATAAAGTCTTGGCTGGACCCTTGGATAAACTCTTCCGGGAGGATGATGATCGCCTTAACGAGGTCAGCGGCGAGGAATGGTTCCGTAAGCCCATCCGCAGATGGGAGCGACTCTTCAGCAGTGGCGAAACGCCGTCGGGAAGTCGGAAGCAGGTGATCCGACCCAGTAGGAGCGACAAGGGAGACACCACGGAGAGCTCCAAGCATGCCCACTCCATGATCACCTCGATGCTGGGCTTTGTGAGCAGTGTCATCAACTTGGGACGATCCATGGTCAGGGATCAATAAGGAATATATCGGATTTTATTGTAGATTTTTATTCTAAGCCAAAAGTCTCGTGATTCCATTTGCCAATTGTTTTTTAGTTGTAAGTAAAATAGTACATTTTATTTTATTAAAAATTAATAAAAACATACAAAACCTCTATGAAAATGATTTTGGAAAGACTACATTATATATTTTAAAGGATGTATTGAAAAAAAGAAAAAGTTAAAATTTTAAAAGTAACTCACTCAAAATTATTACGTTTTGATTAAATATTAACATTTTAAAAGGGTAATTAGCTCAAATAAATTAATTAATGTTTTTTATATTAAACCATCTCATTTATTCTTTTTAAAATATTGAATTCATTTACAACTTTCTTAATATACAAAAAAACACAGAAAAATAAATTTATTACATTTGATTTTAATTATATGCTATGTTTTATTAGTGTCATTTTTGTGTTCTTTCAGTTGTAGTTTGATTAATTTACGATTTTTAAACAAAACCAATTTCGCCGATATTTCACACACCTAGGTAACATTATTGTACTAAACTACATTACAATTTATTAAAGTTCTTTATGATAAATGATAATAATAAAAATATTTATTTATTTATTTCGCCAATGAGTCTCTCTCTTTAACTGGCTACTTAAATACTTAATTAGTTGAGGCGAAATATTGGCGAGATTAACTCCAATAGCATGCTCAGCGACAACTTATTAAAATTTTAATAATACAAATTCAAAATAAAATGTAACACTTTGCACGTTGTTTGAGTATTTTTTAAGATGTAAACTACTCATAGTAGACACTGCATCTTTCTGCACTTTTTTTGCAAATAATTTTTAAATAATAATCACACTGATAACTCGTAACTTTTGTAAAAATGTATTCTTTAATATTATAAATAAGTTTCTAAAAACTTTCCCTTAAATTAACAAAATTAAGACCAACTTTATCGCTTTTTCATTTTTCTCGCCCGAATTTAGACAGGTTTTAATTCCGCAAAAGCCAAAACAAGACTGAAGCCTCGAACATTTACTCAAAAATTTGAAATTTATACTTCTGCCTCCTCCTACCTGTCTCTCCGTCTGCCTTGCCAGACAAGGTGTGATATTTTTAACACATAAACTTAACAAAAAGAGATATTTTTAGGGAAATAAAGACGTCACAATATCAGACAAAGCACCTGTTTCCCACACGCATTAAGCCCAAAGCTTCCATCGGTGACGTCTGGCTGCTAACTGGACATTGGACTTGACCCATCTTTGTAATGGAGATGTATAATATTAATGGCTTGCCCAACAAGTTGTGAGAACGGAAATTAATCATATCGATGAATGAATGGCGGAGGAGGTGTTGAGCGTAAAAGGAATGACGTCTCTATCGACCAAGCCCTCTAATGATGTCGGGGATTTTTTGGCTACTTAATTCGAGAAATTCAATTTTTTTTCTCTGCTCTTTTTTAAGACGCTTATGTGTGACGACACGAAATGCGAGAGACAGCGAATGCTAATTTCAAGCTTTTTGTTTTAGTTTTTTATTTATTTTCTTTTTGTGTGCAAACTTGTTCGTGCATTGTTTGACCGGCTTTAATTGTAAATATTGGCTTATTTGTACAATCAGTCATAACGAGATGCCTTTAGTGGGGTTTCTTTTTCAGGGGAAACTCCAGCCAAGGCTCTGAAATATTTAACTTTAGCGTGTAGTTCTCTAGAACAAGTCGGCTCGGTTATGGCCAGTTCCACGCGAATGAATTAACTTGTAACTGAATGCCATTCACACGTGGATTTCATTTGGCCAAAGGGTTGCGCAAAAATCCAACCAAGGTTAGAGTTGGCATTCGATTTAATTTACAAACAAATTTATTTAAATAGAATGTTCACATTTGAGTGATTCTTGTATACATATTCTGCATATTTCTCAATAAAAAAGTGGTTAATAAGCAAATGAGATATATGAAGGAAAGGGTATTTTCTCAGTTTAGGAAATTTACTAAAACAAAAGACTGAGGACACGAACTTGCCAAAGCTTCTAAAGGAAGCCAGTTCGAAATCCTTAAATTTTATCTACTTCTCTGGGTTTCTTCTGTGTTAATTAATACTCTACCTCAAGGTCACCGTTGCCATTCTACAACCAAGCCCGTTATTGCGAATACCAGGTGTGTTTTTGGATTTTTTGTGTGGGTTTAAAAAAAACATTTTATTTGATCACATAAACAAAAGACTCGAACAACGAACTCGCTCGAAGTTATATACAAAATTTTAATGGGTGGACTTTTATGGGCTTATCTCTCTCTCTATAGATCTCTCAGCTTCCTGGGTTCTCTCTCTAGCTGACCTCCAGCAAATGGTACTTGAACATTTTGTTCAGCGAATTCATGTTCTGGGACAACTCATGGCAGGCCCTCACCACGCAGCCTTTAATAAAGGAAGATAGTGATGTTATAACACCCGACAACTGCAGGGATCACTCTCGCACTAACCCACTAGATACTTGATCACTCGCAACAGCACCATGGTGTAGACTTTTTTTGGAGGCCAAAAAAGAACTGCGTCCATGCACACGCGCCGAGACTTAGAACCAAATTGAACACCGATCCGGGCCTGCAATCGCGAATAAGTGAAAACGTTTGGTGAGCGGCAGCCAGGCAGCTGCTGCTGCGACGCCGACGTCGAAGTCGACGGCACAGTGGGGCAAATGATTAAATGATTGTGCCAAAGGTCAGGCCACTTAGAGATTCATTAGACCTTAATGGGATAATTAGCACTATGAGGCAAATTGAAATGTTTTAAGCACAAATAGTGGTTATAGAGTTATAGTTTGGCCAACTGTGCAAATAATTTAGTTATTATACTTTATTATTATACTATATTATTATAATTTATATTTATAAAAAATGTTATATTTTTTGAAAATAAGAACATTTTTAAAGTCAAAAAGTTTTTTAGAATTTTAAATAAATTTCTAAGTTTGTTAAGTCCATATTTAATTCTTACTTTTCCCTACTGCTTTTGGTGATGCTGAAGCTTCTACTATTTCTTTATTTTGTAACTGGTTCATACACTATTATTTTTAGCAAGTATATGCTAACTACCCTACAAGCATTATTTTTGTGAATTGTTTGCTACCTCAGTAAAGACAGAGCAAAACTGAAACCAACTTATTACTATACTCTGGCAGAAAGTACAATAAGTTTCTGAAACCAACTTTTAATGCTTTAGCTCCACTGTGCCTAGCTACCGTGTGGGCCCAGCTGAATCGAGAACTTCTTGCCGATGTTGCAATCTTCAGATATTTTTTCCCCTCATTTTTTCATAAGTGCATAAACAATCCATTAATTTTTTTTCGGCAATGTTCATTTGCGTGCATTGCATAATGTGGCAGAACAAGACAAACGATTAACGGGCGAGCGATTCGAGAGTTACGTCATAAGAACTCGTTTACATGCAGCCATGAGAGGCTGCGATTGGGGCCAAAAAAACCTCGAAAAAAAAAATAAAATAAAATAAAATAAGAAATAAAAAGAACCAGAACCAGACACTCGTGGCAGCCTTTATCAATGCAATTTTTTCTGTCATTGCGAGCCGAGGAAAACGGGTTTTCCCGCTACGACAAACACAGTTAGCCCCAAAAATTCGAGAAATCAAAAAATCAAGAAGTCAAGAAATCAAGAAATCGCCTCAACTTGTTGACAGAGAAGTTGGCAGCGCAGTCGGCGCTTTGGTCATGAATTTTGCACAATTTTTTAGCTGTGATCGTGATTTTCAATAGTGTTGAGCTTGTTTCTCAATTAGGCTCTTTTAATCGCCATAGCAATAAACTTCAAGTTTTCGGCGATGGTGGGTTTGTTTTTTGACGCAAACTGCAAGTTACTTTGATTCCTCTGGGCCCCCTTCGTCTCTAATATATATCCATTATTTTTTTATTTATTTATATTTTTTGGTTAGGCCTCAGCGGGTTTGGTTGTAAGCGAGCGAGGAGTATTTTTTCACCTTCGATTTATTGGCGCACGTCTATTTAATAACGGTTATCCAAACAGTCAGCGAGGCAATTTCAATAAACTGTAACGCTTCTTGTAAAGCGAAGCGTGGCCATAACTTAACCGTAATTGAAGACCATTTAAATAAGTTAGTTTTTAAATTCCTCATTAGGCAGCACGAAGGGGTTAGCACTTTTCCTATTAAATAGTTGTTGGCACAAAGGAGAGGTACTTATTATGTTAAATATTTGTTTAAAGCTTCTATTTACATGGGGAAATATTATAATTTAAGGTTGTGGTAGATATTATAAAAATTTTTTATTGTTGAACAGTGATAGCTAGAAAATACTTAATACTTTAAATTTTACTTTATCTTGAATAGTTTAAAGTAAAATAAACAAAAATTGGTTTCAAAATCGATAATAACTAAGCTAAAAGTGCATTAAATTTAATTCGGAAAGCTGTTGTCTGTTAGTTTTCATTAGCGTAAAATATCTACAAATTGAATTTAAAATTTCAACACATTTAAATTTTAATCAATTTTTGACAATTTAACAATATAAAATTTTGAAAAAATCGAAACATTTTTTTGTCCTTCAAAACAGCGTAGATTGATTCGGCTGTTAATGCTGATAAAGAATATATATGGTTAATAGGGTCAGAAATGACTTTTTCACTTCATTTCCAACTAAAATATAAACCGAAGGGTATATAAAGGTGGACGGAATTACATTTATTATATTATTTATAGTTGCAATATATTTTTAAACTTTTTGAATTATTTAAATTATTTAATAATTTCCTTAAAATTTCTCATTATTATTATTAAAACGGCATTAAACAACAACTTGCAGCAACTTTCAATCACCAGCGGCACTGACCGATTCCAAAACGTTCCACCGATAATAACAGAACCTGTTTTCAGCGACTGTATGTTTCCGATTCCGCGTTCCACCGGCCGGCCGGCGAATAAGGGGCAAACAACAAAGAGCTGAGGTAAACAAACGAGAAGACCACAACAAAGACTAAAAAAGTATCTTAAACGCTCAAAGTATCTCAATCTCTCTCTCATTCTCTTGGCTACAAAATGAACGAAGATGTCGCCAGAGGGCGCCACATCGGCAAAGCCGAGTCCCAGGAACTCCCTCTGGCGGTCGGCTTTTAAAGAATTAGCTCTAGATCTACACTTGAAAAAATATTTACATAAAACTACATACAAATTTAATTTTTATCGGTGATGTTTAGATAACGGAGAATGAAGAGTAGAAA
>JAEIIJ010007604.1:0-11148 GCA_018904815.1 Drosophila ogumai
TTTGCTAATTATTACGCTTAAAAACAAGGCAAATTGCTTTACAGAATGAAAACAAAAATGAAAACAAAGGAATTTAGTTAACAAACTTAATATTTCAACACCTAATTGTTAAGCTAAAGTTATTTGATCAAAGTGATTCTTTTAATATCTCTCTCTGGTATCATTTCCCTTTGAAATTCTTTTGATATTTGCTAATTCCTTGGACCTTGCGTTGCCAAGTTTTTTCACCTAATGAAGCCAGAGTGGAGGGCTCATTAACCCATGCCAGGACCTCCATCCTCCCTTATGTCCTTTCAGCTCCCGAGCACTATTATCTGCGTGTTATAAAGTTATCTGGCCATTGCATCTTTTTCTCTTTGCTCTTGCTCTTCGGCCGGCGTCTGTGCCGCGGACAGTTCTCTTAATTGCTTGCCGCGTAATTAATTTAATTTTGGAAAACTTAAAACTGGCTCCAGCTCCGGCTCCTAGCCCTGTCTCCTGTCTCCTGTCTTCTGCATAATTAAAACAAAGCATCGGCTTGCCCCGGCTTCTAATGAACTTTATTAAAGCAAAGCGTCCAAGAAAGAAAAACTTTTAAATAAAGTTTAAGCTACAAAAAAAAAGGAAAAAATTAATATGCCAATTTGTGTTACTCTTTTTTTATCAGAGCACAGTCTCCTTCTTCAAATCCTTTGTTGTTTTTGTTGTCGGACAAAAATTTTATTACACGGTTCAGTTAACAAAGTCTGCTATTGATTTCCTCTCCGCCGGATAGGTGAAAAGAATCCCCGACAGAGAGGCAGCAAAAAAGGAAGGTTTTTGGTTTTTAATAAAAATTAATTGAAAAGGAAATGGTTAACAAAAAAAAGTTGGCCAGCACAGCGGGTGCGCGGGAGGGGGAAATGTCTGAAAAGTTTTGATTTTTGCTCATGATGATGGAACGGAAACCCACTCCAAGCTGGGGAATTGAGCGTGCTATTAAATTGATTAATTGGTTGGGATATATATATATTTTAAGCTGTGAGACTAAAGTTAAGAAAGAGTTTTAATTTAATTGCAATTGAACAGGGGAAAGGTAGCAGGTAAAAACAAAGTAAGAGGATTATTTAAACCAACAGGATTTTTTCATAAAAATATAAATACATCAGAGGACTTTACCTTTCCAATTGTAGAATTACCTCAAAGCAAAATCCAGCTTTAACTTAATTACATAGCCGGGACTTACCTTTTGATGACACCTTTTGATGTGATTCCCCCGACGATGGACTTGCAGCAGCCCAGCAGGCACTTCATAATTTCAGACAGCCTTCACTCCGGCTTTTGCCATCCGTTTTCCGTCTGTCAATCCCGCCAAATCCTTTGCCACCGTTTGTCGCAGCACTTACATCGGATTGCAGACGTTCCTTGCCCCCCACTGGCACAGCTTCTCGCTTTTATCAAAAATTAATATGACGAACTACTCAGACAAGGCTCCACATTTCCCCCGCCTTCCACTGTCTGAGCTCTATTTCCACAAAGGGCATAAAGATTTGCTGGCGCCTTTCGCATTCAATTTTCCAAGGAAATCCAGAAAATATATCGGGGGTGAGGAGGAGGGAGTAGCAGTATATTCATGCATGTAAAAGTTAGAAAGAGAGAGAATCCGAGTCGAGATAGACAATGCCTTCTGTGTGCAACGTTCTCATTAAGTCGGAGGACTCAGGCGCCTTGTCAAGTCAGCGTAATGAAGCGATAAGCTGCTGACATATTGCCAAGTGCAACCTCAATCCATACATAACCTCTGCTGGCTCCTCCTCCCCCCTGCCTGCTGGTGCAGCAATTACCAGACAAACAACAATAACAGTTTGCCATGCAAAAATCAACGTCGAAAGTTCAACTGTTTGCAAATAATTTGCAAAAATCGTTTGAGCTTTGACTTGCTGTCCCAAGCCCCGCATTCGTCTCAGCCCCTTTTTAGCCCCCTATTGCCGGATAGTTCATCTGCAGCTACATTGTTTGACACACATAGAGGTATGTGTATATGTATGAGTATTTATGCACTGAGAGAGAAATCTGTAGTTGAATCTAGGGCATTAAAAATTTAAAATAAAAATGAATAAAAACAATACTTTTTAAATACATTTTATTATAATTTTAGTAAAGGAGTTATTTCCAACTTTTAAACTTTGACTTGTCCAAAATATATCATACAAAAATATGAATAAATCTTTAAAATTTTGAAATCCTTTTGAGGCTTATAAGATATTAAGGCATGAAGGAGTCAACGCAGTGAAGAATTATTTCACCTTACAGTATTTATATTTTCTTTAATTAATATATATATATATTTATACTACTTATTTTTCTCAGTGTTTAAGCCTTTCACACACAAATACCAACAAGCAGAGAGGCAGAGTCTTATCGGCAGCTGGAAATACCGTTCGCGCTTTGCCTTCTTGTCCGACCTCGCCACGCAACGCTAAGCATTTTGACTATGCCATATTTCACAATAGTAGCAACAAAAATATAGCCAGACATATGGATGCATTCACATCATCGGTATAGCCATATCTGTACAGATGTGTGTATATATACAAAGCCGAGCACAATGTGCATAGCCAAGGCACGAAGCCAATGCTGGGTAGCAAGGTATTTAAAGGAATGATAAATAAGTCAGCAGAGTCAGAAAAGGTACTAAATAATTATTCATAATATTAATATGTAATATTTAAATCCTTGCTTTTGTTTATTTATTTTCTAGGCACCATAAAAGTTGGTATCTTATTTTTAGAAGCTATTTAAATACCTCGAAAAGTGTGGGACAATCTTTCTAAATTAGTTTTTTGACTTTTAACTGTCAAAGGAAATTATTTAAAATTATTTTAAGGACTAAAAATGATAGGATTTTCTATTAAATAAACTTAGTTTACATTCTTATTAATATTAAAAGTAATATTTAAAACATTATTATTGTTCACTTATTTTTTAATCTCTATTAAAAGCTGTTTCTTATTCTAAGAACATCTTTAAATACTTCAAGAAGTGCGGCACAATCTTTCTAAACTATTTTTTTTTGTTTTTTAACTATTAAAGGAAATTATTTAAAATTATTTTAGGGACTAAAAATTTAAGAATTCTCTTTTAAACAATAAATTAAAGCTAAAAATCATATCCTGGTAATAGAAGTTAAATAATAAACTACTTGCCAGATTAAGCGAACCTCCTCATCCTGCTTCAGGCTGAATAAGAGGTATGAATAGAGGAAAATTTTCCGGTTTTAACCGCTAGGGCCTAGCATCGACTTGGCATTTTTGCCTCAAAAAAGGATGCCTAAGGACCCCCGCATCTTTGCAGCCGCAATTCCAGTTCCCACTCCACTTCCAGTTTCAGTTTCAGGTCGAGTTCGAGTTTGAGCTGCAGCTGCAGCATCCCCTCGGCTTGTTTATGGCAGCGACATGTACATATGACAGTTGCATTCAATCAATATGCAGGCAGACGCATCCAGATCCACGCCAGCCCACTTGGGCCTGATTCTGAGGGTCCGGAAAAGGGTCTCTGGGATGTCGGATGTCGGAGCCAGGGCCTCCCTTCTATGCATTTCGAGCTGCATACTTTTGTGCTGGCGCCTGCGACTCGGATTGGCATTCGCATTCGCATTCATATTCACGTTTCGCATCGAACATTGCATATTGATCTTGGTAGGGATGGGAAACTGGCAGATTTTTTGGATGCAATTCAGATGGGAAAATATCTGGAAAACTAAGGATACAACAAATCATGGGAGAAATGTGGAGTAATATGCCTATGGAGTGTATTTTATCAACGACTGAATGGGTTTTGGTAATATTTATTTATTTTAATGCTTTTATTTTAATGCTTTTATTTTTATTTACATTTTAAAATACATCCTTAGGTATTTAGCATCACCGTTGCCTTTATACTTCTCATTGTACGAGTATCAGGGGCTTCCTTTAGCTCCTTTTGTGCTGGAATTTATCAATATGCATTCCGTTCGGTGCGGCGTTTGCCCGGCGATTTTGCATACTTGTGAGCCACCTTACAGCAGCGTTATTATTAATTTCCCGGGGTCCTCTTTTAAGGATCCTTCGAGGCCATCCCCTTTCGTGTTGTGTCGGGGCGTGTCCGTGCTTAATGTTTGTCCAGTGCCACATGCTTGTAATGTCTCCCTTTGGCTGATATCCTTGTTTTTTCGATATTTTTTGCTCCTTTTTTAAGCTTCTTTTTTGCTCCCCTCTGGCCACTTGACATTGTGTCTCGCATTACCCCGCCCTATCCGACACTTGTCACCTCTGAAATACAATAAAAGTAACACTTCAAATGCCAAGACACACTCTCGGGGTCAAGGTGAAGTACAAGGAGTGCTCCTTCGTGCTTGGACATCGAGGGAGGAGTGAGCGAAAATCCTGGCATTCCTGGGGATTGTGGCAATATTTGAGGTTGTGAAATAATTTTCTAGGGAATTTTCGGATTTAATTGGAACTGGGAATTCCCGCAGGCGAAATCAAGAAAGTTGAAAAAGAAACGAGAAAGCTCTATAGATTATTTCAATAAAAAGTGAAATTTCAAGGAATTATTTATTGAGATAAAATATCAAAATTGAAAACAGCTTATTGACACTTAGAGGGGGTGTAAGAGTTAAGGGTTTTTCTTAAATATTGTATTAAATTGGGGACTTTAGACAAGAGAATGTCTACCATATTAAGCAGTATATAAATGCAAATGAGAATCTTCTTTACTAAAACCAGAAACGTTGTAAATAAAATAATTAATACAGCAAATAATATATTCAATAATATAATAAATGCTATTTATAATTATAATACTTTAAAATAACAGACCAGTTATTACAAAAGCATTTTTTAACTTTCTTTATATTTCTTCAACCCTTTCCCAGTTCCTAAATATTTTTTTTCACAATTTACACCTCAATTAGATAGCCATCAATCTATATACCTTTCAAATTTCATTAACTTAACGGCTAAGGACTGACTTAACCCTTAACCCGATCCTACTTACCCTTCGCTTAACCCCATTGAAAGCCTTGCCATTTCTCATCTCTGGTTTTTCTTTTATTTGGCTGCGTTAAAAGCTTTTTTAAGCCGCTTTTATCAGGTCTTTTATGAGAGACCCACCTCATTTCTCGGGTTACGTATAGAACAACTCTTTTGTTTACTTAGGCATCCCTCCCAAACACACATACATGTCATTACAAACAAATGCCACATCCTCGGGCTGAGGCCATTTGAGGTCTATAAATAAAACCCAACAATGGGTCCCCATCTAACAGATTTCCTACGCAACACTCCCCGAAAGCCCCCTATTTCCCTGCAGCACGCGTTAACGTAAAAGATTAAATTCGTTACACGAGGAAAATCCAAATAAAAAAAACACACAAAAAGGAGGGTTTTAGAGAGGTGACTCGACTATGGAATGACGACTATGGATGTACTTTTGAGTATAAGGTATTTATAAACCCCTGCAAACGAATTAATTAGCCTTTAGTTTTCAAATATAAACTCTGTTTTATTTTAAAATTAGTTTCCTTATCATTTTCTTGACAAAATATAGCATATTTTTCAGCTGTAGTGCATCCTTTTCCCAAAAACTTCATATACCCTTGGAATTTACGAGTAGCGGGTATAAAAACTGGTAAACATGTTGTGCCACGCCTCCTTTGGGCTGAGATTCTTGGGAATTCTTTTCTTTTTCGGTTGTGTGGGTTGGAAAACTTGCCTCATTCTCTCATATTTTTTTTCGTTTTTCATATTGTTTCTTCTTCTTATTGTTTTTCCGCGTCAATTTCCTATTTGTATTTGTGACAATTTCTTTTCGCTTTGCGCCGTTTCCTTGGCTTTATTGCTTTTCTTTTACTTTCTATTACACTTGATTCTTTCTTACAGTTTTTCTTTATTTTTCTTTATTTATTTTTTTTTTTTCGGTTGGTGTTTTTTGTTTTCCTCATTTTCAATGAACTTTTGTTTGACTTTCCGACTTGCCTTGCCTTGTAGTTGTTGCTTTTGTTGCCTTCTATATTTATAAGTAGAAGTGTTTTCTTTTTTGGGTAAACAAAAGGTGAAAGTTTCAGATGCTATTTGCTCTGGAATCTTTTCGCTATATTTTCTCGTTTTTCGCATTCTGTTCCGTTGCCTATTTGGGGTTTGAGTTGAGACTTTGATTGGCATTAAAAGTGTTATATGAGCTACGCATAAGTTTTAATAGCCTTGCGGGAGCCGTCATCGTCACAGACAGACAGACAGACAGACTGCGCTCAGTGGCGTATAATTTTGGCTTTTCTTCTGCCGATTTTCCATTTCCATTGCGCTGTCGTCTCGTTCTCGTAATTGCGCTCGCTTTCCCTTTCCTCCGGCTGCAGCCCCTCTGGGTTTGTGTATGTGACAAAGTTTCGGTTTGATGCTTGGACTTTAGTGTCGGCCATAAAATACTTAGTCTCTGCGGGTGTATGTGAGTGGGCACTGAGAAAAAAGGGGGTGATTTAAAAATAGTTATAAATTATATAAGCAGGTTAAGTTAAGTATAAAAAGGTACAATGCGAGACTGATTTAATTTATAAATAAAATATTTAAAATATATTTTAGTTCCTAGAACTTCTTCACTTTGTTACTACCCTTTTTCTTTCCCTGTAGTAGTTGAGTTTGGAATGGAAACGCTTGTTTTTACACTCTTTTCTTGATGTTTATTGTTATGCCATCGCCATCAAGCATCAGTCGTAGCTTCATCATCATCAGCGGAATTGTCATTGTCCTTGGCGGTATTCAATCAAAGCTCAAATAGCTAGGATTAGTAGTTGAATTCTATTCGTGTACTTTGTGTACAATTTCATGTCCCTTTAATTGCTCCAGAATAGCTGATTTGATGGTGGGTTTTTCCAGTTACAGCCAGGTGATAAAATCAGGCGTCAATAAAATTCTACTGATTGATTAATCCTCAATGATGGAATTGGAAAAGGAATTTAATTGAGTTAAAAAATAATTCTTAGTAATGTTAGCTAACGATAGAGGAATATCTTAGGCTTATAGTTATGAGTTTGTTCATAAGGAATTTAAAATTACTGAAAGAAAAAGAAGCTGTTATTATCACTTGTTTTTGTTATTTATAATGAAGATTATAATTTTCTAAAATATTTTGTATCCTTGAAAAAATTATAACGTTTGAAATTTACCTGAAAAGAAAGTGTTTATAGTTGGAACAAGGTTACTTTCTTTTTCACTTAACTTACAAACTTTTTTTCAAATTAAACATAAAAACAAAATGAAAAGTAATTACCAATATAAAGCACCAATCACTTAAAAATCATTTTTAGTAATTTTTTCCAATTTAACAACATATTTTGTATATAAAACCACAACTTCTTTTTTTTTTTTTGTAAATCCAAATGAAAAACCCCGACATACATGAGTAAACTTTTGATATGACTTCAGCATTTCACACAATCAACAAATTTAGCTTTCATTGCCTTCTGCCAGGTACAATTTATCAGAAGTTTCATTTCAATTTCCACCAGGTTCCTTCGTCGTCCTCAACTATCCCTTAGAGGCCTTAAACCCAACCAAACAAGGAAAAACATAAACGAGCAACAGCTTCGCATTAAGCAAACAATTTGCTTCTCATCGTTCTGTTTGCTTTTGTGGTTCAAAGGGGGTATGCAAGTGTTTTAGATACACTCTTTTTTTTAAGATTGAGTATTGGAGAAGTTTTATATTTATTATTAAGACTATTTTACTATAAAAAATTGTATACCCATCAAGGCAAAACTCTAAAGAGAGTTTGATAGATAAAAAAAATATATTTAAAATATTTCAGAAGTGATTAAGTCTTCATTTAAATTATTTTTAGATTTTAAAGAAACCATCCTAAATATTTATTAAATATTTAAGATTATAAAATATCAATTTAATTATTAAAGTAATTCAAAAAGCATTCCCATCTTCGGTGTTACCTAGTATTTTTCGTGTTGTTTGTTGTCTTGTTTGAAAATTTAACCACAGCAGAACGAAAGTAACGGCAAATCTCACTTTGAATATTTCATGAGTTAAGTTTCCATTTCATTGTTTCCACAAAATTGTCTTCACTGCTCTTTTCCGTGCCCTCTGTGCCCAAAATGCTCAATGCGTATCTTCAAAATTGTTTTCGCTGCTTGTTTTCCAAGGGATGCGAAAATATTACTGCGAATTTCAAATGCAATTTGCTGCACTTTAAAGTTGTCTTTCTTTTTGCCCCTTCCTCCTGAGGCAGGATCTCTGTGCAGTTTTTTATTGTTTGTTTTGCCACTGCAGACACGTACGACGAGGAAAAGGAGCTCTCGAATGAAGTTGAGACACATGGCTGGCGAAAAAGTTTGCCATTTCTGCATTTCCCTCCATTTTCCCTGCTGCTGCCTTTTCTCCTCTGGTTATTTTCCTTTTATTATATGATTGCCATAAGTTTTTGTCGCGCTTGCTTTGCTTTGTGATGATGTGATTGCAAATATATAAACACGTTTAATGGCTCGAAATCCAATGGCTGTTGGCTCAGAGTTCTTTGTGAATGGAGCTTTGGGGGAAGAAGAGTTTGAAGGTTTATAAGATGCAAGTATTTAGCTTTTTATTTCATGTTTTATGTTTATTTAAAATAACTTAATCTAAGAAATCTTGAAAATCAACTAGGCTTGGTGTTACTATGCATTCCAAATTCGATTTCTGAGAAGTAAACTACTCTCAACATTTTAGATTTTTAAAATATTACAATTTTTTTATTTACTTCCTTTGGATTTTTCCAGATTTAAGACTTTGGATAAGTGATACACACTTAGTTTTAAAAGAAAGTGTGCAAGGTCTTGGGCTTTTTCTTATTTTAATTACAAACTAAGCTTCTTACTTTCCCCCCTTTTAGATGTCAAAAACCTATTCAGTTCAGGCGGACAACGTCTGTTTTACCAAACACCACCAGGGCCAGTGGTCACGCTTCCAAATCTTGGCCTGGATCGGCTATGAGTTAAACACACACCTCTACAAAGTCGAAGAACTTGGCACTGGCGCTGCTTATTGCTGCCTTATGGACAAGCTCTTCCCGGGAACCATAGACATGCTCAAGGTTAAGTGCCAAGCCAACCAGGAGTACGAGTTCTTGGCCAACTTTCGACTTGTACAGAATGCCTTTGACCAGGTCAAGGTGGCTGCACAGATACCGATGGCCGAACTGGCAAAGAGACGCCTGAGCGATAATTTGGATTTTGCCTGTTTTTTTAGGCGTCTTTACATAAGAAACTATGACAAGCTTGTTCGACAGGGCTATGATCCTGTGGCTGCCCGCGGCAATCAGTTCATCGGGTTGGGTTCTCACCGATCTCCGACCAGGAGCCAGGTCCAGGCTATGCAGTTTCATCGTCGGTCTGTCAGAGTCTCCACTAACTGGGATATAGTTACGGGCAAGCGGCAGGCAGAAGTTTCATCCAAGAAAGGTGAAGGTGACCAGCTCTGTGCTGAAGGATATAGATTTTCTATTAGACAAATTAAGTAGTGTAATAAAAATTGTCAGACATCTTATTAAAAAATAGTACATTTTAAAAGTGTGAAGGAAACTTTTTTGGCTTATCTTTACTTCCTCAACAATATGTCAAACGACTTTTTTAATATATTTTCTTATACACAAATCCAAGATATTTGTATATCTTAATAAATAAAATATTTAAAAATTATGTTGCTACATTACCTTCACCCTTAAATATCTAATAAATAAAAATCAAGTAGAGGTTTTTATTAACCTTCCCAAAAAATATGATAAGACCTTAAGGGAACATTTTCTTATAATTCAAATCCAAGAAATCTATATTTCTTACTAAATGAAATATTTTAAAAATAATGATACATTATTCAAAATTAAATTCCATTAAATATTTTGCAGTTTTCCTCTGTTGAAAAGCATTTCTTCAACTGCAATTTTCCAGTTCTTCACGGCAGTCATCCATCAAGACATATTTATTGGGATTGCAGGAGCATCCACCCCCCTACATTCTCCCCCACTCACTCTCACACACCCCAGAATTTGCAATCACACACACACACACACACACACACAGAGAGGGCAGAACAGGACAAGGGGGTAAAGGGGGGTATGGGGCTGAAAATGCATTTCCTATAGACGCATCCTTCCATTAAGTGGAGCCTGTGAGAGCCGGAGCCGCCTTCGTTAGCTTTGACCGCAACAGGCAACAAATCAACTTAATTGTGTGTAGAAACGTCAGAGGCCAAACCATGTGACACTTCCTCGGCTTTGAAAGTTTTTGGCCCGAATTTGCATACTGGGCTAAGAGATGGCTAGGCGAGGCATGACTTCATATATTTTCCATCATTTAAAGGCAACTCAAATGGCAATATTCTCGAGCTGCCCCCCTTCCGAGCAAATAAACATCCGCCTCCATGGGCATTTAATTAGTGTCACTTCTCCTTCGGGCTTCTTCCGATTGCTTTAGTTTGACGGCTGACTGAGGAGAAGGAGGAGGGAGGCATTATGTGGAGGGAGGGGCGAAAAGGTAGCAGCAACAAGTAAATTTAATTACACACACGAAAGTTGATGTCTTTTTCTGCGCTCGCTTTCGCTGAAGGGAAGCGAAACTTCTCTAACTCGGAGTCAACTTTTTATATTTTTTTTTGGTGCTGGGTAAAAATTTTATTTGCCAATTTGCTCTGCTCTTGATTCTGTACAGAAGCACTGAAGAGTTTTCCTACTCCCACTCCCCCCGGATTTTCCATTTCCCTTTCTTTTTATACTCTAAACACTCTTTACACTGTCGGAATACAAACTTGGATAATAATTAAATAATTGCAACTGGCGAGGTACGAGGGGAAGTAGGGAAAAAGAAACATAGTCATAGAATTTTTACTAATCTTTTACTACGAAAAGTTGTTGAGTTATTCAACTAAGTAAATTATAAATTATAAAATGAAGTAATTTATTTTGATTTCTTGTAGTTTTAAATTTAGTTTGCAGATTTATTAACCTTATGAAAACTAACTCATAACAGCTTTTTAAATAAAAATTAATAAATTTTTGGCTTCGTATGATTTAAAAGTAATTTCTTTTTAATTTTATCAAAACAAAGAATTATAAGCTACTAGAGGACCCGGCAAACTTTGTCTCGCCCCAATTTCACGACTTTATTGCACAGCGGTG
>JAEIIJ010007609.1:0-14059 GCA_018904815.1 Drosophila ogumai
TTCTTCCTTGCCTCTAAATTCAACTCTGAAATTCCATCAATAAAATCTATTGGAAAAGGAAAACTTTTCCAACCAGAAAAGAAAAGGATTCTCGTATATCTTTGAGGATTTTCGAGTTGACCGAAGCCAAGGAGAGGCTAACAAAGTCAAATCCCTTTTCCGTGGGCAATAATGAATGCGAACGAAAGTGATTGCAAAAGTTCCCCAAGAACTAAGCGTCTCATTTGGTCCCCGAAAATATGCCAAGTTTTATTTGCTAATTGCAGTAAAGTGAAGCTGAAGTAAGTGAGTCTGCCCGCAAGCCTAGAAAAACTTCAATTTCAATTGGAGTTTTCCCTTGGCTAAATATACATCTCCTTCTCCGCTGTACATGAAAAACCGCCCTTAGCTGTGACAGCCTCTACAGGAGTCTTTAGAAAATAAGGAAAAGGAAAGGATTTTTTTAGACTGTGTGTTAAGAACACTTCTACGGGTAAAACAAGACTTGAATTATTACGATTTCGAAATTTATAAATATAACGGGAAATTGTAATTCTGCTTAGTTTTGGAAATGTAATTAATTGCTGTTCAGCTCCTGATATACGCCAAGAAAAAACACAATAAGAATTCAGATAGGCAGCATGAAAACATTGACCAATTTATAATTCTAAATCACTGGGAATTGGTTTCTTCAACAAATCCTTAATTTGCCTACATATTAATTATAAAATAATCATTACAGATAAAATACCCATTACTAGGGTATAGGAAAAACCTCCGACAGCAGCCTGCTCAGCCGGGGTTTCGGTTTCGGGGGTAAAAGTTGACTGCCGGCGTTTTTCCGCAAATTTCTTTGCAAGTTTTTCCCCCACCCTGCGGCGACTGTGTGTGTGTGATTGGGTGTGGAGACCAATGTTGTAATTGAATTTGCGTCAAGTTCTATTAAGTGGCGTAAACTTTTGGCCTCTGGAATTGAACTTGGCTCACCGCATGTGCATTTTTCATATGTTTATCGCAGAGTTGCGATGTATTTCCCGTTCTCTGTTCGATTCCTTTCGATTTTGCTTGACATGTTTCGGGGGGCTGGCGATGTAAAGAAAAGTGAAAAGAAAGGAAAACCAGGATAAGTCTGCGCTGTCAGTCTCAGCGGTCACATATGCGAGGTTGCCAATGAAGCATTAAATTGTTTCTGGCATTTTACAGTCACAGGGACTTCTGTCCAGGACAACAATGGCATCTCATCTCCCAAAAAAAATCCCTACAATCCATCTCGGACCCATCCGAATCACAGCAAAATCAAGTCGAGTCCATCAACATCATCATTATAATCAACGTTACCCGACTGATTTCGTATGCAGGACCACACTGGCCACTCTAAGTTGGATCCTTGTTGCCGGTTTAATTTAGCATATCAAATTTATGCATTTTATTTTGGCAAATGCATTAAATTGTTAATGTTCAGCATTCCGAGCCGAGATCTAGGAGTGAGAAAGGAGATGGATATGTGTCCTTGTGAGGCCGAAACCTCCTTTTGGGGTCACAGCTGGTGCGACGCGGTGAGTTTCAACATCAAATATTAAGATTGTTTGCGACAGCTGGTGGCATCTTTTTCACGCAGACTTTTTTATGTGCTTTTTGCGATTTTTTGTTATCTCATATCACTTGGCACGCTTTTGGCCAAGTTTCAGACGTGTTGACCGAGAAACCAATAAACGTTTTTGTATTGCAAACGCTAAGAGTAGATAATGTTTATTTAATCTATGTATATTATTTTTAAACTTTCAAAAATGATTTCTAACTATAAAATGTTTGGTGTTTTTGAATATATTTAAAAGTAAAGTTTTATTTAATTTTAATTTATTAACAAGGCATTGGCTGAACTACAACTTTTTCAATTGTTATTCCAAGAAAATTTCAAACTTTACTGTTTATATATCTGAATATATACATTTTTAACTTGTAACCAACTCTGAAATTCTCCCAAATTGCCAATTCTCATTCCCAAAGCGGTGTCAAGCGTATCAATTCTCAGTCCAATTAAAGGCCCGCCCAATTGCTTTATGCAAAACAATTTATCAACTTGTCAACATATTAAATGAGACTGTGTTAAAGATTTTCCCCTGTTGCCACACTCACCCACCCCCTTTATGCCTGCCATCCAGCCCCTTCAATCCGTCAGTTCAATGACGAAACTCCAATAATATGCCAACTGCCAATATTGCGTATACGCAGCGTTGTACGTCCATTGTTCCCGCAACGTACCGAATGTTTTGCTAGCTGGGATTTGTTTAGCAGTAAGCGGAAATAGTTGTAGGCCAAAGTGGGCGGGGCGGTGAGCGGGAGGGGAGCCCGAACCGGGAGCATGTTGATGTTGTGTATGTTGTTGAAGTTTATATGCAGGATAACTGTTCAACCAACTGACGAACGTACAGAGCTTGTCCAGAGTTCAGCAGACTGGGGGGAGGGGTGATTGGGGGCAGACGGCAGGCTCAGTCTGCCATAAAAGCAAATAACTGTCCGGCGTGTGTGTGTTTCAGTTAACCGAACTAGTTGCAGTGTCTGTGTTTGGCCCGCATATATAGATATACATATATCTAATATGTTTGTCCATCAAATGTCCTGTCCAAACTGCTCCCCAAACCGAACTCGAATCCAGTGCAAACATGCTGAAATCCAGATCCTTGACCTGACTTCTCCCCCTGCGGCCGGGCCAAGTCAACATTTCTGTTCCGAGTCAGTTAATAAATATTTTTTATGCCACATCAACGACCAAAAGTAAATATGCCGTAAAAAAAGACGTCGTCACAATGTACGGTGAATTTGCTTACATATGAAGTCCTGAAGGATCTTTGTTTTGCAGTTTGTTATGGCTTTTGCAGCTGTTGCACTTCCCTCGAGATGTCTTAGGCCTTTTGCTTGTGTTTATTTGCTTATTTGTGGCCACATATGTATTTCGGGCCGAGTAATGTTTATTGTTTTCATTATCGGAGGCCTCAGCCTTGGCCATTATTGTGGATAAACATGGTTCGCAACGAATGGAAATTGAAATGAATGGGACTTGCACCTAAGGTGCATGCCCAGTCCAATTAGGCCAACGAAAATTGGGTCTCCAGTGCCAATAATGACTTCGGTAAATAACATTGTGAAAAGAAACTAATTATATTTTTTAAACGAAGTAAATTGCCACCTCACTAAATTGTTTAGGCGTCTATTTAGGTCAGTTTACTGCTAAACAAGAAAACTTTGTAGGAACCAACCAAGTTGAATCGAAATTCTCAAGAGTGAAATAATTCAGGCAATGAAGGCCTCACCGAATGCCACCACGGGAAAATCTCAGAACACATGTTTCGAAACGGGGGCAATGCCATGCAGCTCCTCAAGGACCACGGAAAAGGCCTTCCTTGAGGCCGAGAAAGAGGGGGAAGGAAGCCATCTATTAAGGTTTGACATTAGCATGAAAAACGCATTTTTCTTCAAGCGCAAACAATGGGGAAAAAGTCTGGAATGGAAAACGGTACGAGGGAGGGCAAAAAAGGGAAAATGTTTTAAATAACTTTTTGGCAAAGTTTCCATTCTGAAAAAGGTGACAAAGCCATGCCGATTCCCAGAATTCGATATCGTTACGACTTTGATTGAATCAAATTGTTAAGAATTATTTCTCACCCTCGCCATTTGTCGCTACGTGAAATTGTATTTCTCTTTTCTGGCAAATATATTTATGCAATTGAATTGTTTACATAGAAATAACGATTTCGAAGGGTTCAAAAGTTGAGAAGTTTGTGTGTGCATGTTGGTAAAAGTTTGCCATTGGCAGTTTAAAAGCTTTTTCAGACCATCAATTTTGCGGGGTTTGTTGACATCCAAAAGTCAAACGACATTGATGAATTCGAATTCAAGAGAAGCGAAATTTCAGTTGGCAAATTGGGACATATGCGGGAAATATATTTATGTTTATAGTATTTATAAAATTTATAATTTAATAATTTAGCAGACTAGTAAATAGAAAAAATATGTTTTTAATATCCCCAAGTACATTCATTTCAAGTCCTGTGCCTATTTCCAGATTGCCAGCAAAGAAACGCGTCTGCTAAATGCTGATAAGCGGCAATCAAGGCTTATCCCACAGACTTTGGCAAACACACACGAATCCTTATCAAATCCAAGCGAAGAACAAGGCCCAGAGTGTCGCAAAAACTTTGCCTTGTCTCGGCCTGATAGAAACTTTTCGCCAGCAACTCTCTTTTGGCCCATTGACAAAAGTTGACATATGCAAAAGTAAAGTAAATGAGAAGCAAAATATAATATATATACAAATTATCAGGACGTTTATCTGAGGGAAAAAGCCAAAAAAGAGAAGTGGAAAAATGATGGTGGAATGAAAAGTTTTGATTTATTTTTAAGCGCAAAGTTTTTGTCCTGTCACAAAGATTTCTGACAAGGGTGTATGTGCACCGGGGAGACTCCCAGCAGACGCTGAATGAAATCGAAGCAGAAAATGCTAAATCAAATCGTACCTACGGATGGGACATACCCTCCTCCTCGCCGGGGGAAACAATGATCCAAACGAAGCCAATCGAGGAAAGGGAAGAGTGACTGAGGGAATATTCTGCCTGGCTTGCTTAACTTTTACTTTTCCTTTGCCTTTCGCCTGCTGCCCTGGATTTAGCCAGCTTAGGGCCTATTAACGGCCTTAAGTGACAAAGTTGGTGTCTGTTTTTAATTGCGGACAGCTGCAATGTTAAGTGCAATCAAGCTGAAAATGAGCAGGGATATTCTTGGGGCTTTGTGTTTAAGTCTCGCCCAAGGCAACAACTTGCGGCCCTCTAATAAATTGTCTGTGTTTTAGGTTAAAAGTGCTAAGTACACCTCATCTTTAAACAATATTTGAAGATACTATTGGGTTTTATATAGGAAAATAAGAAAACATAGATGTTCCAGGGAAGTCAATAATTTATTTTATTTATGAAATGGTAAATGTTGAAATTTAACCATTAGCTAAATGGAATTTCGTGTTTGGGACCGACCTATTCGAGTCTCGATTTATGTGGATTCAATCAAGCGAATTACAACTCGAGGTAACTAAATATAGTAAATATATAAATAGAGATTTCATTGAATAATCTAATCTACAATGATTTAAATGCAGATATTAACACAGATTATTCCCACTCTATAAAACTCATCTATATATCTAAACGATCCTATTTACCTATACATAAATTCCCTGTAACACCAAGTCTTTTTTTAGCCAGCACTCTTACCTTATTCGCGCCTTTCCATTTTGCCAAGCAAATTTAAGCGCAATTTAATTTGCCATTTGTTAATGACGCAACTGACTAAAAAACCAACAAAAGCAGCAAAAAGAATAACAAAACTAAAAGAATTACACACACTGGCTCAGTGAGAGGGGGGCGTGTCGGGGAGAAAGGAGAGAGAGTGCCTGCAGTGTCACTTGAAGTGTTGCAGTCGCCGCGCTGACAACGAAAATAAAAATTTTCTGTCTTTTTCGCAGGAGTAGAGACTCGGGGAGCCCGCAAAGTCTGTCGGACAATAAACACATGTTTCAGTTTGTAATACGAGGGGCCGTAAAGTTGGTGAGTCCCGCCGACCCTCCCCCGTCTTCAAGCCCCTCTCCATGTTACCTTCAAGCGAGTGAAAAAAATCAAGAAGCGATTACAAGATTTTGGAAACTACATTTTGTATGCTCTTTCATTAAATATTAACAACTTAATTTATAAATAAATATTTAAATATTTTATATATCAGCTAAGTTATGTTTAATGACATATGATAAGTTCAGAATTTTAGAGCTACTACAAATTAATGAAGAGTAAGCTGATAGTTTCAATATTGTTAAAAATGTTTATAATTATTTTATAAGTATTTTTACTTTGTATTTTGTTCTTTGTTTTATTTATTAGCACTTCACTTAAGGGTATAAAAATAAGGAAAATGTACTGCAAGGGTAGCCAAAAAGTATCTTCCCTGTTCAGTTTGTGTGCCTGTTTGTTATTGTTGTGTATTTTTTGTGTGTGCGAACAGATGCCCTTTTATTTTATGTTTCGAGTGTGTGTGCGAAGTTTAGCACGCATTCCTCTTCAGTTGCCTTTATTTTATTTTACTTTTTTTGTTGTTGTTGCTGCTGGAAGGAGATTACATTTGACAATGGGGCACATGTGGTACTCATAGAGGGCATTGAGAGCCTCCTGGATAATGGCCTAGGTAAGCCGTGCGAAATTGAACTGTGTCAGTGTCACAACAGAAATCGATTTCACACCGGCGTTTTGTGGAAATGTTTTGGATTTAGGAGCTAAGGCAAGGATTACGGAGGGAGAACAAAGCTGGATACACTAGGAGGGCATTCGGGATCCGACCTGGCCGAGACCAGAGACATCCGCATGCCGAGTATTTTTAGTGCGCACTGTAAGTAGTTTCGTCTGTGCCTTGAATGTGTCTGCATTTCGCCCAGTGTCTGTCTGTGGGCCATAAACTCCGCTGGCTAATTATGGCCACTAATGAGCTTGAAATGGCACTTACCAGAAACAGCCACGGACGGCAGTGTGTGTATTTAGATATTTGAATGCAAAAACAAACAAAGGGGAGCGACGACAATCGTCGAATAAATACACTCTAGCCCTTTCCCAGGCGAGTGCCATTATTTATGGGCGACGGCAAGTGTGAAAATGTAAAACAGTAATTCAAATTAAAGTAGCCAAATCTAAAGTGCAACAGTTGCCATTCAAGTGAAATTAGCGGAAGGATTATGAGAGCAGACGGGCAATAAACAAGAGAAAGGGGAAAGAGGGTGAGGCTATATGGATAATTGAATGGATTTTTACAATTTTATTATATATTTATAATAATTTATTTATTTATTAGTTTGTTGTGCTAATAAAATGTAGAAAAAGCACGCATGAATGAGCGGAAATAAAAATCTGGCTATTAGATATAGCTTAATAAATAATAAATCACTGTTTTCGTTAGAGTTCCATAATACTGTGGAATATATTATTTCATTCTCAATTTTTTCTCTATCTATAAGATCTTGTATATAGATTTTTATTTTAATGATATCCTTGTGATAAGCTTGGTTAACAATGTTACCTTCAAATATTATTGTTACAGCTGATAAAGCTCAAAGAACAACCAAATAATTAATTTTCATTAAAACTCATTACTTTACTTCAATGTATTAATATTGAAATTCCTTTTCTAAACCAAAAGAACCACTGTTCATTAAGAAAATATTTTCCCAATATTCCCATTGAGTTGTCTGTCCCTTTTTCTGCGTTCTTGGCTTCTCTGTTATTGCTGGTTATTAAAATATAACAAACAAGAGATCGAGCCGGGGCCCTGGACTCCGCCTCCTTCTGCATTGTAAATTTTAATTATTTCCTACAAATGATGATTAAATTGGCCGCAGGCAGCCAGCAGCAGCAGCCAGATATTAAATCAATAAATACAAAAATGCCTGCATGTGGGAATCCCCGCCGTCCCGGCCTTTCGGTTGGCCACGTTTAAATGGCAATATGTAAGGACGGCAGAGGCAGTGATGACAGTTTACCGGTTTACAGTTCATTATAATGCATAAATTGACTTTATATCGGGCCGCACTAGGCACAATATTAACAAACAACAACAAGGAGCATGAAAATGAAATGCCAGCAATTTACCGTCGGCTGAAAATGAAATGTGCAAAAAGAGGCAAGAGTCCGAAATTAACAAAAAGTCAACAGGTAAAGCAGATTAAAAAAAGTAACAATTCGAAAAAGACAGGACTAGTTGCCGGAGAAGGCAATAAATAAATGCATAAAATTTTGTTTACACACAAAGCTGATCGAAATGATTTTATTTCTTTCAATTTTTTTCCGCTCTAGTTAAGTTAGTAAATATAAAAAAGATATAGTACTTCCTTCAATTATAATTATTAAAATAACTTCTGGATATTTATTGTCTACTTTGATTTTAAACGAAATGTTCTCTCAAAATAAATCGTAAAATCAACTCAAAATCTTGTTAAATATTAAGAAAAATAAATCCCAGAAAAGATACATTTATTTTGCGAAATAATCCCTTGATACATCCTCCAACATTCCAACCAATAAAAGGTATAAAAAACAGCCCCACGCAGCGTCGAAGTATGAACAATTGGATGTACTTAGCATAGAATAGCAATTTAACAAGTATTACTGGACCAGCACATAAATGGCTACTTGAAGGACTCTTTCCCCTCGCCACCCCCAAAGACCTCTTTAGTGCCGAAATCTGAGCTGCAGACGTCGAGGCTTTTGTTCAGGTGACGAAATGCGACTTCAAACTACGTGAGTTGCCTGCTAAAAGCCGCAAAACTGAAGGAGAAAACACCGAGACGAAAAAGTAAAAAAAAATGGAAACCGAGAAAAATCCGAAAACGAATACCCGAAAATCCATTGGTACACAGAAAGTAGAGGGTGGCACATTAGGGGGGCCGTACTTGGGGATGGGCTTTGGAAATTCTGGAAATCCCCAAGCGGGCGGAGGGGTGCTGTCATTTTGGGCCAGAAAGCCAGACAACAATGCCCAGGCCCAAGGTAAATGCAATCAATACGCGCAGACGGCACATAGCAGGTATTATGTATTATGTATAATGCATGATGCGCCCTTCTATCCACAGCGAGTGCGAGAGAGTGCCATGAAAAATCAACGCCGGGCGTAATCTATTAAATTATCCTAATTTCATCACGCACCAAATCCCTTTAGCCATAAGCCTTCGTCCTTCGTCCTGTGCCCCTACCCCCCCGTCGCGTCTGGTTCGTCTGGAAAACAATAAAAATTTGCATAATATCGGTATAATATTTCAGCATTATATGTGCCCCCCGAAAGGTGCAGAAGTGTCGAGTATTATGGCAAGATTCGTCCATTTCCCCATTTATTTTTTCGACAATGTGTGTGCGGGGTAACACATGTTCCCAACGCTTTTTTCGAGAATTTTTGGTTAGGTAACTGCACCAAGCGAATTTTTCTTGTCCACCCTGTCGCTCCCATTCGCGTTCTGTTCTTTGCAGCTCGTTTGAAAAATCCTCACTAATTACTTGTCTAATTACTGGGATTTTTTCCCGCCAGGCCAAGTAGCCGCAATTTGTTTCGCCAAAATCTCATTTTAAAAATAGCCAAGTCAGAGTAGAAAGGGCTAAAAAAACAAAGCGAAATGCTAAAATGCCAGGCTAAAATGTTAATGTAGATGAATACACGCGGAAAGTCGACGAGAAAAAAGTTGAAATAGATTAATGAAATAAGAATGAAATGCAGAAGATTTTCTTTCAAGTTCTGGGAACTTTGTTTCAGCAGACTTAACAAATGTTGCTTATTCAAATCTATAAAATTGCCTTAAAATCCTACATAAATTAATACATGAGATATTCCCACTCAATTTGTGTCTTTGCCAACTAAATATAAATTTCATATCAATAAGACGGCAGAATTTCTCTCCACTATATGAAGATTAAGCAATCTTGCAATTTCTGATTGTTGGTCTTGCATAAATCTACAAAAATAAAAAGCGAGGAGGAATGATATTTGTCTTGGCCAAGGACTTGGCTCACACTCAAATGGCCAGCAATAATTTATCATAACTAACTCCGGAGGCGATGCTCATTTGTCAAGCCCAGCCAAGTACAATGAACTCCAAATTGCAAACAAGAAAACCAGAAAAAATATGTGTATTTTAGTAGAGAATATTGTTAGGGAAATCCCAGAAAGAACACATGTGAAGACTGTTTTTGCGGTTGAGCTTTGATGATCCAATTGGCCGGGATGCGACAGATTCGAGCGTAAAATGAAAGGAAATTGAAATGCGGACAAATTGAATTGAAGATGGCCCGAGGGGCCAAAAGCCACGGCAAATCCTCTGGCTCTATTTCGGGCACTGTTCTGGTGTCTTCTGCTTCGTTTAACTCGCCCCCAAGTATGCAACAACTTTCGCCAGCAAGTGGCACTCAATGAGTGCAATCAAATATTCAAGGCGGTGGCCAACTTCTCGACTTGCCACGCCTTGATGCATAATTAAAATCCATTAAATGAATTTCTTGATCGCGCTCTCGCTTTTTTCGTTGACGTTGCTGTTGCTGTTGCGAACTTTTCAGTAATGAATCAAAATGAAAAAAGTTTCCGCCGGGGCCAAGTTATTCGCATTTCGTTTCGACTCCAGCGACCATTTCCTTGGCCCATTAATTTCCCATTTTGACATTTACACAATCGCTGCTCCATCGTCATCCATTGGCCAGAAATGCAAATTTCATTTTGGTCATCATGAATGCCAGAGTGCAAAATTCAATCAATTTGAGCCATTTACCTAACCGTCATCGAGAGCGATTCCAAATCCGAGTGTGTGCGAGTGTGCGATTGAGAGTGGGTCGAATTGTGTTTCTGACACACACAGCCGAAGCCCCATTCAAAAATATTCCAGCTATTTGGCTATTTGTGTGGCTGTGTCAGGTAAATCATGATTGGCAAGGAGTGTTTCCCAATTAATAAACGCCAAACCATTGGCTTTTGATTTGGCTAAAAGGGGTCAATGCAGAATTTTCAATCAACTGCATTTTTCTCTTGTCTGCTACATATAGGAGTTTGACTGAACAAATATTGGGAGCAATAATCTTTGAACAAATGTTAATAGTTTAAGTTAATGGAAACATATTTTTGTTAAAGTTTCAATTATATATTTTATGGGAATATCTAAAAGCTAAACTAGTTTTCAGTTCTCATTCTACTAATAATTAATTAAGTGCCAAAAGCTGTTTTCGATTTTAATGGCGCCACTTAAGTCGAGTTTAAGTTTAACCCGCAGTTTCCTTCCCGCGAGCCGCACAAATAAATACAATTCAAAATGCAAATTAAGCTTAATAATCCCCACGATGTTTGCCTAGACGACGTAGCCGGTCTAATTTACCGGCATTTAATTGCTAAAGGATTTGAAGCAAAATATTAGCGGTTGCCATTCTGGTCCGGCGAGCATGAAATTGTATGCAATCCCAGCTTCAGACCCAATTCCAATGCCAGTTGCCGTGGCGGCGGCAGTCCTCTGGCATTATACTGGCCCCTCGACCAATGAGATTATATTAATTAATTTGCCATCGATTGCCGATTAGTGTTACATTGTCTTGAATTTCACTCGAGCGCGCCTAAGAGGATGGATTCGTTGCCCCCATAAACTGTTATTTAGGAAAGGGAGGGACTTTTTAATATGAATGGACTACAAAGAATGATTTACTTAAACATTCAGTAAGTGAAAATTTTAATTTCTTAGAGATTTGCGTATTCTAATTACAGGTTTCCTAAGTTTTTACAACTTGAACAAATACAATAACTTGTGTTTTGTGAACTCAAGCATTTGTTTTCGAAAAACCATTAAAGAAATAGACAAATTAAAATTATTAAAAAACTCCTAACTATTTTTAAACATCTTTAAATCGAATCGAAGCTCAACTTTTCTGAATTCTCTTTTGAAATATCGATTTATGAAGCATAAATACTCGCCAGTCTTTAGTGTCATTTTATTTTTACATAATCCAAAGTAAACCCCAAAAGAGCCAAAAGAGCCATAAATTTTGCATTAACCAGCTCTTGGTTGCGTTAAAAGATTTCAGAAATTCACCCGCTCAATATCTGCATAATCTTTCAATTGCAGTCGCTAGAGTTTGTGTGGGATTGTTCCTGCGTTTTGAAGTTGAGTGCGGCAGATGTTTTGTAAAATGCTAATAATTGCCTTAATTGCGTTGATATCCAAATATTTGCATTTGCGGCAGAAGCGAAACGCATTTGAACTCTCGAGTGCCTGTCTGCGGGGCTATGGCATCTTCTAAATCTGAATCCGAATCTGAATCTGATTATGTTTGCATTTGCATTTGCCTCGCTCGGATTCGGATTCAGATTCGGATTCGCAGTCGCTATTGCAGTTCTTCCGCCTCGGATTGATGCAGTCCGTCAAGTGGACCGACAATGTTGATGCGGCTGATGATGACGATGACGATGGCTTCTTTAAATGTTTGTTTTAATAAATGCGGAGTAAATTGTGCATTTTATGCTGCAAATGAGGCCTGGACTAGACTGGCGTTTGATGTTTGCCCAGGGCAAATTTACAGGCTGGGGGATGCCGAAAAGAAAGCTGCTCGAGAGTCAATATATGTCTGTCTGCCTTGCACTTGCAGAAATTCTAATCACCTTTAAAAATAAATCGATTATTTATTATTAAAAATTTCAATAAAAATGTTACTAACTTTTCTATGACTTAACCTGGCAGCTCCCTTTTAAAGCCGATCCCTGGGACGTGTGTTTACCCAGCTGTGACGTAATTTCATTTTGCATTTCCTCCCCCCAAAATGCAGCTTTCCATACTGCTCTCCACGGGATTAATGCCGCTGACGTCTGAAATCTGAAATGATGTCTGTCAAGGACTCTCGGGCGATGATAATGTGCTTTGGCGCAAACTTTCAAACAAACCCCCACAGCCACCAGCAAAGGCATAAGCTTTGCCCAAAACTTTTATGACTAGACACTTTTCGGGGAGTTCCCCTTATTCTTTTCTCGCTCGAGCTCTTTCTCCTGCCAAAATGTCAGTGATTTACTCTCCTTCTGGCTCGTCAATATGCTAATAATGTAAACTCATGTGGCCGGAAATTGTTTAGCTATAAACTTTGTTTATGGCTTGCCAACTTTAAATTGGACTGACGGACGGACGGGGGGCGGATCGGGTATTAAATGCTAAATATTTAACTAGGCATATGTTCGTCATTTGTCGAGTGCCTGATGCTGGGAGAAGAGCGTTCTTATCACTTAAGAGTGTGTTTGGGAAAGCATCTTATCGACTTTGGCCCAAACTTGTTGGGGAAAGTCGATTTGGACGAATAATGGACCAGCTTGCTGTTTGCAGCTTGTAAATATAAGGCTTAATTTTATGCTGGAAATTCAACAGGGCTTAGATTTGATTTCCTTATGTAAAAGCTAAATAATCTGTGGCTTTAAATAAATTTTTTAATAAGACTTAATACCAATTTTATATATGAAGGATATTTTTCCATCGACTGAGTTTTAAGGCGGGAACCCCCAGACTAAGCGCTTGAAATTGAGAGTCATATTTTAAATTATTCAATTAAAATTAATAGAAGGAATAAGCCGGTTAGTAGAGCTCGACTGTAATATAACCAGTACCTCCCAAACCTTTGTGTAGTAAGTCGAAAGACATACGATTAACTTTCAAAATATAAGTTCTCAAAATAAAGAATTAATAAAAAAAAAGACAAACATTTTCTTTTTTTGTTGTTCATGTTTGAAACCACGGTTCGAGACTTGGCTACCAAGTTGTACGAGGGAGATAGAAATATAAAAGTTTTATTTAATAATAATTTCCACATTTAATTTCTGATTTTCGTATATTTACCATTATTTTCTATTTATTTATTTGAAAAATAAAAGGGTAAATGTACAGGTTCTGTAAAATATATACCCTTCTATTTCCAAATAATTTATGATCCGCAAATCCCTTGACAAATCTTTGAATTTTCACCTGCCAGCCATCCATCGTAAAAAAACCCATTTCCAGCCCATAAAAAACTTAAAAATAAATTAATGATATCTGCAGGAAAAGGTTGGGCCCAAAGATTATAGCAAAAAGTTGGGATCAACTCTGGACTGATTTCCATCCAATTCCTGTTTACATTTTGCACATCTATCAAACTGTTTTCCTTGCAACTTTTTGTAGCAATTTATTAACGTCACCTGGCACTTTGCATACTTATATAAATATACATATACAAATATATATATTCCTCAAGATTTTGTTGTGTTCATTAGCCAGTCGAGGCTTTTCTCATTTTTCTTGTTGTTTTCCTGTTTCTTTGGCCAAGGCAATTTGACACTTTTAAGGATTTGCAGAGTTTGACACGCGTAACGCCTTTAAATTTATCAATTGCTCAACTCGCTCGGCGGCTTTCCCTTGGCTCTTTGCGCTTTTACAGCTCCCCCTCTCCGCCACTGCTCTTATTATTATATATATATTTTTATACCCTTGCAGGGTATTATAATTTCAGTCAGAAGTTTGCAACGC
>JAEIIJ010007614.1:0-11605 GCA_018904815.1 Drosophila ogumai
CTAAAAATATCATAACTAAGTCAAAAATGCAGCAAATTGCATTCGGAAAGCGTTTCAATGCTAGTTTTTTGTAGGTTAACAAATCTGCTTACAGAATTTTAAATTTTCAGAAATCAAAATTTTTTAGAATTTTAATGATGTAACCCCTTATAAAATTTTGGAAAAAAAAATTGAAAATTTTATTTCCTCCTGAGATAACTAGAAAGATGCGCCTGTCAATGCTGATCAAGAATATATATGATTTGAGGGGAATGATTGTTTCACTAAATAAAATCATAAGACCCTTCAAGAAGACGAAAATATATGGCACAGCAGCAGTAATTTTAGACCTTCGGCATTAAGCTTCCTTTCCTGATTATTTTAATTTTATATAAATATAATAATATTTAATTTTAATAATTTCAAGGCACTATTTTGTGCACTGTAGCGAGGTTCATCTGCCCTATCACGGCTGCCCTGTAAAGCAATTCACATTCTGGACTGGCAATAGCAAATGCTCTAGGCGAACCAAGACATTATCGCCCAGTGATTTTCGACATTCCTCGTCAAGTCCAACCACAACTACCCGCCACTCCCCACACACCGCCGCACCGTAGCCGACTCGACCCGTATCCGAAGCTCAACTCCACGGCGACTTTGCATGCCAATAAGGCTAACCGGGTTGCATGCGACCTTTCTGTTTATGTAAACTGTCGTACAAAATGGCGCATTTGTGGCCGTAAGTGATGCAATAATGATAAATAATAGCAAGCCCACTACGCATCATATATGTTAACTCAACTGCCGTGGCGTGGCGTGTCATCTATTGCTACAGATGGCCTTCACCCCTACTCCCGTCCGAGCTTCGGGTCAAGCTCTACTCACTGAACACTATGTCCCATACTTCCATCAAGGAGATGCGTTCCGGAAGGGCTTCCTTCCTTCTCGGCTTCAAAATGAGTCTCTTTCGCTAATAATTTCTGAATTTTTTTTTGTGTAGGTGAGTGTGATGGAAATTACTTGGCACTTGACGACCCGGCAACCAGGTTGATAAGCCGGCCCGCTCTCCTACGACTGATAAGATTCTCCTTTAAGCGGCCGTTGAGGAAGTGGGCACTATATAGATTGCGATTCCGGACTGGGCCTCTGACACACTGCGCTAGCTTAGCGACTGATGACTTAGAGCCACTTAGGCTGTCACCTGAACTTAAAAGCCCACCTAAGCGAGGGTCTGGAGAGGGTGGGAGGGTGGCTGAACAGGTAAATATATTGCAGTCAGCCCGGCAAAATGGACAGGGCTATTAACTAGCACGAACAGATTAGGATTGAGCTATTGAGTTATTGAAAACCCAACCGCGTCATCGGACCGCGAGCAAAACAAAAGGTTCAGCGAGGCTATCAGTCGCTCAGTCGAACAAAACACACCAAGGCACTGGCTTCGATCAGGGATTTGTATTCCGGTGCGGCCGGGGAACGGCAGATGAGTTGTAAACTCTTGACTAAGCTGATAAATGCCTGGGTACACAATCGCGGCCTGGCCGTGGGGTTCAATAACTCTGCTCCGATGGGGGTTCTTCTAGCCGCGCACAGCGATCGCGCCGGGATTCGGGCCGACAGTCCGAGAGCCCGATGATAAGCCAATCTAACTATATCCAAGAGTTGCGAAATTGAAACAGAGAAATGAGCACTGAGAGTGGGAGAGATGGGAGCACCTATCCCGATGAGCTCCAAGTAGATCCGCCTGCACTTCCCGCCGCCTTCGTTAATCGCTCGAGCAAACAATATGCAATTCTCCAAGTCAAGGGTTCTAGAACGTCTTAAGTGCTCAAGTGCTAATTAAAATGTTTTTTCAATTCCCTTGAGCAAAGCGTGCGCACACACCTATGAATAGACCCAGAGCTGTAGAGTAGGCGATAAAAGTACTACCTACTATAGAGGAGATCGTGGCACTAGGTAATACTGCTATTAAAACGTTTACTAACTGCTCGAGCGCTTCTTCGGTTGAACTGTGGACTTGTTTAAAATTTATAAAAATGAGAAGCTGGTAGCTGCCTCTGGCAAGCTGAGGTTTGTATACCCTTCCAGATCCAACGAAATCGATTAGGGAACATGGCTTGGACAAGTGTATACTGATGGTAATAAGAATAGATTTATATAAACCAATCCAATCGTACGCCAATTTAATAAATGTATGAATTGTATAACATTATTTACTTAATTAATTATATTATTAAACATACAATGAAAGAAAAACCCTCAACGATCATGAGCTCTTCCTTTTGTACATTTACTATGTGCTCTCAAAAAAAAACGGGAATAGATCTTAAAAACAAAAATATATATATTATTTATGAATATTAATAAAAATCCAAAAACTCTCCTTATTATTTTCACAGTGTGGCTCTAGGGAAACAATAAGCCAGTTCACGATCCACTTTGAGGCTCTCCCGCTCCATCTCCTAGCCCGGCTATAATGACGATGCTGGAGCGGAACAAAACAGCTGGGAGGCTGCATTTGGTTCTGCCATCTCTCGTCTCCGCCGAGAGTGGTCGCCATCAGTGTCTTCTTTGTGTGTTCGCGACGAGTAAATTTGCACTTTGTCTCGTGGCGCACGCACAAAGCCAAAGCTGCTACGTAGTAAACAAGAGATCCCGATTCCCGGCAGCGCAGTCACCGCCAGTCGCTCGTCCAGCAGCGGTAATCAGCAATCGTAGCTGACCGCCCGCTCTTATCACTTGCTGCCCGTGCCAGTGGCAGAGACGCCGACTGCGACGCTGGAGCGACGTCGACGGCGACTGCGAGGAATGAGGAAAGAGGAGCGACTGCGTCTCGCTGCTGCCCCAGCTGCTGCTTACTGCCAGGGCGAACTGATTCCGAGCGTCGTAGTAATAACTTGTTTGGTGGGCAGTACGCACCATTCCAGTCTAGCGGAGAACCAGTGTTCCAGTGGAAGCCCCAAATCCCCGCGAAGATCTAATCGCAGCACTAGATAGTGCGTGGGCCGGGCCTCAGTGCTTCGCCGTGCAATCAAACCTTAATCAAAATCCGCGGGCAATTGGATCAAGCGGTGGCTATATAGCACAGCGATAACCGACCGAATTCTCCGCAAAATACCCCTAAATACTCCGGATTTAATTGTCGCTGTTCAGCTGGAAAAACTAAGCCTTGACTGGAAGGGGGGAGGGCGCAGGAAAACAACACTGGAAAACCAGCTCCAACTCCAGCTGCAGCTCCAGTTAAGCGAAGCGAGAGAAAAAAGACAACAACAAAAAACAATAACAACGATCGAGCTGACAAAAGAGAACGGCGACAAAACAAAGAAGCAGGCGAACAAAGGCACACAGAGCAACAAAAAGAACAGAGCCAAGTGTGGAGAAGTGGAGAGAAAGAAAACGAGAAGAAGCGAGGCACGGATACAAAACAAGTCGGTCGCAGTCGCAGCATAGATACAGATACGGATACAGCCGCTGCATCGCAGCATCCACTAGGAGAATCATCACCACTCTGCGGGGGAGGGGGCGTAATAATATTCACCAGCCACTCAGCAGTGTTTTTTGTGCTGTGCACACGGCGTAAACACGACGAAATTGTTAATTAAGACGCCAAATGTTTGGCAGTCGTCGAAAGTGCAAAGCAAAGCATCCGCGTAAACAGCGAGAGAGCGCCAGATAAGAGGTGTGTATGTCTGGGAGTGTGGGTGCACTCTCCACTAGTGCCCGTGTGTCTGTGAGCGGGGGTTTCGTTTCCATTTCGTTGCGAGCACGTTCGCCCACCACCGACAAAAAAACACCGAACAGCTGTACCGCAAAGCTCACGCCAAGTGCATGCCGCTGATCCCCGCTCTTCGCTCTCGGGGTCTCTCTCACACACCCGCATCACGTTATCAGTCAATGGCACTTTTCTGCAACTGATTCCGGCGAGCGGATGACAGGGGGGGCGGCTGCGGTGAAAACCGGGAACCTTCGTCGCGACAAATCTAGCACCTTGCCATTGGAGGCTTCCAGACGGTAGTGTCGGTGTCAAGTGCAGTGGTATTTGGTCATAGTGGAATTCTTCCCTAGTTCCCATCAGACTTGACTTTAGGTGTCCGGAAAAAGACTAAGCTAAATAACTTAATACCCAGCAATACCGATCTGCTGAAGGTTTGGTGATTGTAGGCATATGTAGTAAATAACATATAGTTCTTGGATAAATAATTAAATGTCAGATTAGTTTATCAGGTAATCACAACCAGGTTGGCCACAAACCCTCATAAGCTATGTCTTTAAACTCGAAACTATTATATATATGTATTGTGGGTTAAGTCCCAGCTCCAGAATGCTCCACCTACAGTATGTTTGAATTCCAAGAGGGTTATACAAAATGTTTACCATTAGTTTAATAAATTAATACAGGGACGAATAATTGCATCGGGTTACCTCCCAAAGCTCAACAGTTCCACCAACTATCTATTAGATTGTAGTCACATTGTAATCAATAGAACCCCCTCCTAGCGTTCGTGTCACATTCATGTATACCCCAAGAACGATCGTTATATTGGAAAATTACTACGCTCAGGTTGCGCCTTATCAGAGCCGTTGACCCGCTTTCAAAGTTGGCAGATCAGAACTTACCCCATGGTTGCCAAAGCTCAACTCTATGCACATACACTAAAAGCACACCCTGATACTTGTTGTCTCGATTAATTTATGAATTAATGCCTAGCACATACTACTGGGACCACGAATATATGTGTTCCTAGAAGCTGCTGATAAGAACGAGAGTATATAGAGCTGAACTTTGATTTCAGCACGGGCAGAAGCAGCGATCGCCGAGCAGCATGCGAAGGCTCTGGGAATATAAGCACCGATTAGTTTGTGAAAACATCTGTAATCGCATGGTTAAGAGTCCTCGAGCCGCGAAAGATTGCTCCGAGAATCGAGAACAGCGAACCACTGACAAATTATAATCGATCCAAGCACCAATTAAATCCAACAAATACTATTGCTCCTAGAGGTGTTATAGGTACGTCGCAGAGACTCTAAAATAGTGATACAATCTAGTTGTGGCATTTGCGCCTATATGTTCATTGAACCCGAGTTTGATTCCCAGAACCAGCCTGATAAGCTAGTAATCTAGTGCCAAAGCTATCCCTTTGAGGCGCCACGTGTTTGCCTTTCTACAGATAACTTATGGGGAACAGGAAGGGCGAATAAGCACATATCGTGGAGGCTGTGGCGTAATATTGGGATTTACATAAGCCCGATAAGAACTTTTCCATTTACAATACTTTCAGCTCTGCCCCAGATACTCCCACAATGCCACGTGCAGCCACCAGCAACCCTGAGGTTGCTCACCAAGACTGCGATCTCACAGTGGCCGCCATCAAGTCCAAATCCAACACACTCAACTCCCAGCTGAACAGGGTGGGCACGGGAACCTTCGGGGGCTACGCCATGGCGAGTGGGGCCGCGAAGCCGAAGCCGGTGCCGCAGATGATACTAGAGGCCTTGGGACTGCGGAATCAGGCGCAGAGCCGCGAGCCAACGTCCAAGGATATTGGAACCCTGATAAGTGAGTGATAGCGCCGTTGATAAGCCGGGCAGCTCGAATAATCCGCGTCCTCTGTCTCTCCCAGTGTTGGGCGTTATGTTTCTGCTGTTCGTGATCGGCGTCACTGGATTCTTCGTGATGTGGTTCACCGAGTTCTACAACAATACAATGCTGGAGGTGTGAGATGCAATTACGCAGTCCTTAATACTATTTTCCAGCTAAATCCAACTAACCCACAGAACCTGATTCTGGCCGAGAATTCGGAAACCGCCAGGGATTGGCTCAACCCTGACCCCAAATTCGACACCTTACTGAAGGCGCACATATTCCACTACCCCAATATCGACGACTACTTGGAGGGGCGGGCGGACAAAATAAAGGTCGTGGACGTGGGTCCTCTCACTTACCAAGAACACACCGTCAAGGATGAGGTTTCCTTCAACAATAACTTTACGGTCACCTTCAGGGTAAGGATCCTAACGGCGTTGACGAGTGCTGCCTGGGCTAAATCATGTGATTTAATTTCAGGACCGCAAATCGTACAAGTTTCTGCCGGAGAAGTCGTCTGTTAGGGAGGACGAGGTGCTGATGGTTCCAAATGTGCCACTCATCTCAGCAGCCGGACACGTAAAGCGCATGCCGTACGCCGATCGATTACTCGCCGGCTTCTTCATCAAACAGTTCAAGGAGCCGCTCTTCAAAAATCTAACGGCATCCGATTTTCTCTGGGGCTACGAGGACAAGATCATCAAGCTGAAGAGTCTGGGCATGGGAAAGAAGCGCTTTGGCCTCCTGATGAACGTAAGTGCCAGCCCCTGCAGCGTTCACTGCCGGCTTTCTAAAGAGCATCTTCCCTTAGCGCAACGGAACCAGCGTGGACTCGGTGCAGCTCAACACAGGCGAGGACGACATCAGGAAGTTTAGCATTATTACCCAGTTCAATGGGATGCCGCAGCTGGACTACTGGGATGGCGACGAGTGCAATCGCATTGACGGCTCTGAACCCTCAATGTTCTCGCCAAACCTGCTGCAGAATCGGAGCATCATAAATGTGTTCCTTCAGGTCCTGTGCCGGAAAGTGCCGCTCCATTTCGAGAAGGAGGTTACCATCTTGAACAACATTGATGCGATTCGCTACAAGACGCCTATGAATGTGTTTGCCAAACCCGAAATTAATCCAGCGAACGCGTGCTACTGCAAGAACACGGAGAAGTGCTTCGAGAGCGGGGTGATCAACGCCACCAAGTGCTACGGGGATTCGCCCATCTTTCCCTCATTTCCTCACTTTTTCACCGGCAATAAGACGTACTACGATCTCTTTGATGGAATTAAACCCGTGGCGGAACTGCACCAGACGTACGCCGATATCCATCCGCGATTTGGCTTTCCCATCGGCGGAGCCTCGCGCGTTCAGATCAACATCATGCTTGACAAGACGCCATTACTGGAAAGTAAGTACGGCTTAGAGGACACTCTTTCCCATGGAACTAGGCATACTCACGATCCTATCTATTCCAGATAAGGCTGAGCGCATAGCTAATGCCACCATACTTCCGCTGATCTGGATCGAGATCACTGCGGGTGACTTCGGTGAAGATGTGCTTCACACACTCTTTATGACCACCTATGGTCTGGACGCCATACAGCTCGCTCTCAAGTACGGCACCCTTCTCATTTCGGTGACGTCGTTCAGCCTTATCATTGCCGGGGTCTACTTCCTGAACAGCCGGCGGGAGGAGCAGCTCCAGGAGAGTAAGTCATCCGCCGAGCTGGAGGCGCTGAACAGCGGACTCGTCGTGGTGCAGCACGTCAACATGCCCGTGTCGGTGTAGCGAGCCATCCATCCGTGTGATCGAACAGTGCCATTAGTTATTTAGTTAGGGGCGGGTACGGGGGAAAGTTGTTGTTTTTTCAACTTAATGAGATTTTCGAATTTGTCTGCGCTTATCCTAGAATAGTTCTTACCGAATAAGAGTGCTTTAGTTTACAAAGAGTCGCCAGTTACCTTTAGTTTGTAGTAATCTGCTGTATATATGTATGTAAAAACAAAATGTTCAATAAACTGACTTGTAACAAAGCATTCTATACTCTTTGAGTAGATTTTCGATTCTAATTAACAAAAAAATCTTATTAAAATAACATATATACTATAAAAAACGAGCGACTGCTTGCCACTACCCAAAGAAAAATCCGGTTCATGTAGCAAATACTTTATATTTTAGTTTTAAACAAAAACGAAATTCGTATATTAGTTGCGTGTTCAACATTTGATTTTCTGGTCTGTTCAGATCTCGATTTCTGTTTGAAAACCGTTTTAGTTGTTAAATGCATGAATTACATATTGCATCGAGTAGTACTCTATGTGTTCTATGTTAGGTAATTAATTGATGTGGCAATGAGTGTCCTGCTGGGGCTCTTGCTGGCTCTCAGCAAGCATGATTCATCGGACTGTTATATGGACTTCGGAGGAGGAGCTCAAAGTTAATACGTTTCTTGCTTGGTTTTTGTGTTGTATAATTTTACGTTTATTTTCGTTGGCTGCCACAAACTGCAGCCATTCGAGGGATGGGGAAAGTATCTTATGTGTTTATGGTTTCGTATAAAGTGGGAGTGTTTTACAACGTTGTTTTTCTTTTCCTTTGTTTTTTTGTATGTTTACGTTTTTTTGTTATAAAAATGTTGGTTTTGTTTGTTTACGTTTTAATTTAAGTATGTATAATAGTTTATATAAAAAATAACAGAGAAATTATATAAAAGAAACATTAAAGATAATCGTTTATTTCGCTCATCATCTTCACCTTCCTCCGCTTTCTTCACTTCCTCTTCCTTATGTTCTTCCAATTTCGCTTTTGCTCCATCTAATAATAAACGCGTCAATTGCCCGAGTCCTCTCCATCTAGGGATTCATCCTGCACCGATGAGCTGTCGTCTCCACCGCCGCCGCCGCCGCCGGTGCGCTTTGATGAAGGTGTGCCCGTGAGCCGGCTGGAGCTGAGGCCCATACCGCCGGTGCGTCTGGGAAGGGAAAGATCGAGACAGAGGATTAGTACATGTGTTGGTCTGGGCTTCTGGGTGAACGTGCAGAGTGCAGGGGCAACAGATAAAATAAAACAGGGGGAAAACGTTCTATGATCTATTTAGGAAGGAGTTGAAGGAGCGGCATTAAATCGCACATTTTGGATTGGTTTGGTGTGATGTTCTGTCTGTCCTAACATGCAGAGAAAAGACGATGGAAGGGTTCGTTTGACATTCACTGGATTCTGCGGACTCTGCGGATCCAGGTCGGCAGCAGCAGCAATTACAGCACTTACAGCCTACGAGAAGGAAACGAAGCGAATCGAAGCGAAAGGAAACCTAATGCAGACCCTCACAATTCATAATGAGTGCGGCATCCTTTTTGGGCGAGTAGGCCTTGGCCTTTTCGGTCTCGGCCACTTGTATGGAGCTTGAACCAAAGACAAATTTCATAACAAAATAATCAAAATGCAACCCAGAAAATTGCCCAAGGAGAAAACTTCCCCCATCCAGCTCCAGCTCTAAGGAATGCATTGCCTGACAAGGGGCTTCACTCACCGTAATTTCGTTTTGAGTGAGTTAATCTCACGGTTCATGGCCTCCTGCGATTCAATCATGTCCTCGCACTCACGCTGGTATTTGCGCTTCTGCGTCTTCTCCTTCTGCAGCTCCTCCTCGGTCTCGTCCAGGTTGCGCTTGAGTAGCTTGATACGGCTATTCAGCTGTGGGATCGAAAGAAAATTCACGTTAATATTTACATATTGTCAGGAGCCTGATTTTTCACGGCTCACCTTATCCATTTGCTCCTTGTGCTGGTCGACGTGGCGCCTCTCGTCCTCGATGTTCATCGTCAGCTCCTTGATCTTTTTGTCCATCTTACGGTTGGCCTTCTGCTGCAGCAGCCGCTCCTTGCCCTCGTTCTCCAGCTGCTCCTCCAGGTTGGCAATCTTGGCCTCGAGCGTGGCAATGGTGGCCTTCACCTTTGTGCGCTGCGCCGTCTCGATCTCGGCCAGCTTGGCCTTCAGCTCCTTGTTCTGCCGCTCAAGAAGGGCGCGACCGTTCTCGTTCTTCTGCGAGTTGGACTTCTCGTTGGCCAGTTCGGTGGTCAGCTGCTCAATCTGCAGCTGCGCCTTGCGGCTGCGATCCAGCAGCACCTCCGAGTTGGACTGCTCCTCTTCCAGCTCCTCTTCGAGCGTGGCAATGCGGGTCTCCAGGCGGCGCTTCTCGTCGATCATCAGGGATCCCTTGTTGGCATTGTTGGCGATCTCCTCTGCCAGTTCGTCGCGTTCCGTTTCGGCGGCGCGGCGAGCCCTCTCCGAGCTGGCCAGATCCTCGGTCAGCTGCAATACTTCCGCCTCCAGGGCCTTGACCTTGCGTTCGGCCTCCTTGCTCAGCGCCTGCAGCTCCTCCTTGGCCGCCTTGGCCTCCTCGGCATCGCGCAGCGCATCCTTGACCTGCAGCTGCAGCTTCTTGGCGTGCTTCAGGGCATCGTCCTTCACCTTGTTATGCATCTCCATGGTGGTCTCGATCTCCTTCAAATCGCCCTCCAGCTTCTTCTTGGCCGCCACAGCGGCGGTTCGCTGCTTTCGCTCCTCGTCCAGCTCGGCCTCGAGATCGCGCAGCTGCTTGACCAGGCCGCGGCGCTTCTCCTCGGCGCCCTCCTCCTTGGCCTGCAGATCGCGGTCAAACTGGGAGCGCAGGGCCTGCATGTTGACCTCCAGGCGCAGCTTGGCGTCCTCTGTCAGCTGCAGATCGTCCTCGAGCTCCTCGTTTTGTGCTTTCAACTCCGCCAGCTGCGACTCCAGCGCCCGTTTCGCCTTCTCCAGCTCGTGGACGTTCTTGTCGGCGGTGCCCTGCGTGTTGGCCAGGTCGTCGAGCTCGTTCTGGAGCTGCTTCCGCTTGTTCTCGAGGTCCTCGATCTTGTCAAAGGCCTCGTCCAGCTCGCGGGACACAGACAGCACCTTGGTCTCCTTCTCGCGCGCCTCCCGCTCGGCAGTGTCGCGCTCCTGGGCGATCTGCTCTGATATGGCTTTCTCCTCGGCAAGGATTTTGTCGAAGTTCTTCTGCTTCTTCTCCAGCTCGAGCACCTTCGTCCGCTGCGCTTCCAGCTCGATGGTGGCGTCCTCCAGCTCCGACTGAATCTTCTTTTTGCTCTTGTCCAGCCGGTCGTTCTGGGCGATGAGCTCCTTGACCTGCCGCTCCAGGGCCTCGATGTCCTTGTTGAGCCGCTTCTTGCCCTCCTCCAGTTCCTTGGCCAGGTCGGCGTCCTCCTCGGCCTTCTTCTTGATCTCCTGCATTTGGGCGGTGACCTCGGCCAGCTTGCGTTCGAAGTTCCTCTTGGCCTCCTCATCCTCCTCGAGCTGTTCCTGCAACGCCTCTTTTTCGGACTCGATCTGGCGCAGCTTGGAGCTGAGGCCCAGCTTCTGGCGCGTCTCCTCCTCCAGCAGCTGCTGAGCCTCAGTGAGCTGCGACTCCATGTTGCTGGCTGACTTGACGGCAGCAGAGGCCTTTAGTTCTGCTTCCTCCAGCTGGTTGGTGATGTTCTCCGCCTCCTGCTGCAGCTTTGTGCACTTCTCCTGCAGCTCCGAGCGGGCGCGTTCGATCTCGGCCAGCTTAACCTGAGGATTAAGTGGACAGAATTGGAAGAGTTGAAAGGACAAATAATAGAGGACAGGGAATTGTGGCACTGCGATGTGAAATGCGGTCTTACCTGCAACTCGGCTATCTGAGACTCGGCCTGCTTCCGCCGGCGATCGTTCTCCTGCCGCGAGCTGTTGACGCTTCGCAGCTCGGTGGCCAGGTCTGCATTCTCCGCCTCCAGGGTGCCCTTGGCCTTCTCGAGACCAGCCTTAGCCTTGCGCAGGTTCTCCAGCTGGTCATTGATGCTGTTCAGCTCCTGGGAGTGCTTGTGCCGCATGTCGGCCAAGACGCCCTCGTGGTTGACCGTCTCCTCCTCCAGCGACTTCTTCAGCGTGGCCAGCTCTTGCTCGCGCTTGGAACGCAGCTCCTGCTGGGCTGTTATTTTTGAGGAAAAAATATGTATATATTATTTTTGAGGAAAAAATATGTATATATTAT
>JAEIIJ010007625.1:0-16037 GCA_018904815.1 Drosophila ogumai
TACAAATAAATTTAAAATTGCTAGAAACCATTTTTTTAAATAAACAGCCAGAAGATTGTGATATATCCTTATCCTTTACAGTTTCTTTTTCAGAAAGAAATCCTAAAAATTCTATAAAATATTAATAAAAAGCCTCTAGTATTTAAAATATTCCCCATATTCATACGATCACTGATAAAAATCTCAAAAATGCCTAGTTAATTTCTCAGTGTGTAACTTGCTATATTGTTCGTTGGCACAACTTATGCAAATTGCGACTCTTCGGCTTGGTCTTTGTCTGGCAAAGAAGTTGCATACTAGCGACTTGCTAGAGCTCATAGTTTCCTTCGAGTTGAACTATATAGTATATATATGTATATAGCATATATATAGGAAAATTGCATGTTTCACTGCAATGAAAACAAATCGCAAAATTACCATAATCAAAGCATAAAAGGGATTTCTGTTTTATTCTTTGTCTCCTCACACACATATACAGCATCTTAGCAGCTTCTCTCCGGCCAAGACAATAGCAAAGAACCTCTTTTTCTTTTCTCCTTTTTTTTTTTGGTTCATTCTTTTTGTTTTTTTGAAAGTTGTCGACCAAGTTTGCTCAACGAAATATTTTAAAGTAATTGGCCTCGTTTGTTGGCTGCGAGAGCAAATTGAATTTCGAAATAGATCTATTTGAGTTTGGTAATTGGTGGGGGGCTCTCCTACGAATTGTTTTTGACAAGCTTCCTCTCGTATTTTATTGTGGTCCTCGGTGTAATTGAGACCAGGCGGTAAAAAAGCGAACAGGGAGCGAAAAAGTCATGGAGTATAAAAAGTTACAAATTAGAGAAGAAATGCGTGGAGAAGGTAGGTAAGTTGTGGGCCAAGAGATTATAACAGAGAAATTAATGGACCCATTAAAGATCTATTAACATGCTTGGATTTTTTTTTTTAGTCAATCGGGAACTAAGTTTATTTCTTATTTTAGATTTATCCATATTTTTAAACCTTTACGACTCTATTAAAGCCATTTATTAATATTTTTTATATTCAATTCTTAAATGTAGAATTTCTCAAATGTAGAAAATGTATTTTGATCGTTTTGGAATAGGAATAATCTTTCTATACAAACCGGAAATATATTTTATCACAAAGCACTTTTTACTCCTATTAACTTTTTGAAATATATTGTATTGTATTGTATATATTCCAATATATGTATTTACTCATTTAAATTTCAATTTAATACTAAAATAAGGCGGAGTGTGTCCTTAAAAACCAATAAAAATCGCATAAGGGGGCGTTGCCCAACGCTGATTTGCCAATTAAAAATGCACCAATGAGGAGTCAACCAATCAAACTCCCACAACAGGGTGGAGCCAATGGCAATTAGCCAATCAGCAAATGTGTAAGAGGGAGGAGCATATGGGGATTAGCCAATCGGGAGAATACAGTAGGCGGGGCTTAGAAAAATTAATTAAAAATACAAGTTATCAAAATATTAACTTTAAAATTTAATAAATAATATATATGAATATTTTGCCATTTCAAAAACTAAAGGATTTTGTATATCATTGACAAATAAATAGTATATAACGATCACTAATAATAAAATAATTATAACGCTTTCTTTTTGTTCCTAAAATCAATACAATATATATCCAATTTCTATAAAATCAAAACCTTTTCCTTAATACAATGCATACCGACACCAGAAATTTGATAATTTTTTAAATATGCATAAAAACACTCAAAAACCCTATTAATTAAACACCTTTCCATAGGTTGTCTTATTCAAGAATCATTAATATATTCCCAAAGCTTTTAAAAAGCTTTTATAAATTATATGTCTTGATTGGTTGCTGTACTTGCTGAACCAGAATTTCCATAATTTACTAAAAATGTATAATAGGAAGAATATAAATTTAAAGGTCTGCTATGGTTTTAATTTATATAAAAAAATTTTAATTTAGTTATTTCGTATTTCCTGTCTTCAATGTTTTAATAAAAGATAAATGAATTTAATCATAAAAACAAAAAATTGTTATATTAAAAAAAAACATTAGATTAAAAAATTTATAAATTAAGTTATTCATTAGACCAAATAATATTTATAGTTTAAAAACCAACCCCCAATTATTTCACTGATTTTGTTTTTTCTCTGTATTTATTGTTTTTTTATTAAGTTACTAAAGTACAAAAATTTGTTGCTAAAATAAAATTTGTTTACAATTTTGTTTGCTAATTTACAAAAGTCCTACGAGAATGAAATAAACATGTTAAAATAGCTGGAAGACAACAGTTGACATTGATGGGACACCCAAGGACACGAACATAAGTACAGTACACTCTACATAACTATGGACGAAAGATTTAGGATGCGACTACCAACTAGAAACACACAAATTAGACGAGGAGATGGGAAAACTAAACATACAAGTGGGAGGCTTGGATCTAGGGATGATGCAAATTCGATTGGGTTCTATGGGTTTTAGCGTTCTCCTCCGTCCACGCCCACTTTGGGGAGAATCTGTCAAAGTTCCACTCGTCGGGATGACCCTCGTGGGCGCCGACCTCCTCGGCTGGACTCATCTGGGACCACTTGAAGGGTCCGGAGCCAATCCGCCGCATGGCAATGGCTCTCATATCGTTGCGCACCGGTCGCCGTTCGGTGATGAGTTCCAATTCCGCCAGACTGGCGGCATCATCGATGCTCACACTGAGCCTTTCATCGCCTATGGCGGCGGTGGGAGCACCGTCCTCGCTCTGATCCTCCAAGGCTCTGGGCTGGACATGCTGTAGCCTGAGGAATATTGGTCCCGCGAAGGCATGATAGTCACTCTCACCCAGACGGGCATTGTAGGAGAACAGCTTTAGATCTATGTTGCCATAGGCAATCGACTCCTCGCCGCCCAGAAGGTCCCCGCGGAAGCCATGGGTTCGCAGATACTTGTCCACTGCCTCGAGGTTCGTCAACTCGGCCTCATCCGCCTCCGAGAGCTGCTGATCCTCGCTGAAGCTCACACCACTGGCCTCTAGGACACTCTTGTGATAGGGCACTCCATTGGCCAGCCAGGATGAGTTGCCTGGGGTCACCAGGAAGTTCTGGGTGACATCCTTCTTGGTCAGACTACCCGGCAGCTGTTCGGCAATCCATACCATGTCCTTCAGCTGATCGTGGCGGTTGAGGATGGCTGTCCTATCCTTTTCGTTCACAGTCACCGCAGCATCGTCGTGCTTATCATCGCCTTCTCGGACATTGTACAGCTGATCCTGATCGCCCAGCTTCTTCAGATCCACAGTGATCCACTGCTTGGCCCCGGTAATGGGATGCCTGGCCATGGCATTGGCCCAAGTCTGACGGCTCTGGGAAATCCTATTGGCAGCCATCACACGAGCCACCAGAGGCACCATCTTCTTCGTGTCCACAGACTTCCACAGCTGCAGATTCTCATTCTTGATGCCCACTCCCCCTACGATTGCCTGTACATGCCGTCCCTTGATCACATAGAAGTCATCGGTGGAGCCGAGAATCCCGGGATATCCTGTAAAGGTTATATCCACCCCGGGCACAGTGTTACTCCTGAGCTTCGGCGAGAAGTGGTAGTGGAACTTGTAGCGCTTCTGGATCCTGAGCATGGAGGAATAGCTGCCGGCAGTGCTGTGACCAAAGAGCAGCTGTAGCTTCTGGGGTTCCTGCTCCGGCTGAACAATCCTTGTCAGCATGGTGGCGCTGGGCAGAAAGAAGTTCTTGGGCTGATCAGTGGCCGCATCCTCGCCACTAGCTGTGCCATTGGGCAGCACATAGTTCTCGTAGTAGATCTTCAGATCCTGGATATCGGCAGCGGCGTTCATCAGCAGGAAATCGGAGAAGGGAATCTCGCCTTCTAGGTCGGAGCGAGCTCGAGTTGCTCCACGAATGTAGCCTTTTTCTAGGCCCTCCAGCTGGTTGACAAACAAATGCAACTGATGCCAGTAATGATCGTTGTCACCCTTAGCTGTCTGCGTCTTCAGGCGTTCAAAGTTGGTGGTTAGGAGTTCCCTCAGCCAGCCACAGAATTTACGGGAACTATCATCGCGATCGCAGGAGGTGGCAATGGTACTGTAAGATACAAAAATTTACATTAATTTCTAGTTCTCGATGGTTATCATTGGAGGTTTTCCTTACTTGACCCACTGATTGTAGATGTTCCGCCAGGTCAGTGAGCCCTCCAGCATGCCAGCCGCATAGGCCTGCACCCAGTCGTCATAACTTCTTTGGGTCTCCACCTCGATTTGAGCCCAGCTGTTAAGGATTAAATAAAAAGGTTAAAAAGTAAATAATTAAATTCCAAATTCAAATTATTATTTTTCAACTCACCCATTCTCGTAAACCGAATCCTTGTAGCAAATCCTGGCCACACCTTGAGGAATATTGACCAAATCATTCTGCTGCTTCCAGTTCTCAATTGTGAAGCCCACCTGCTTCGTCCACAAGGCCGTGGCACAGTAGGTGCCATCATATGTGGGACGCTCCATGTAGCCTATAAAAAAGGCTCCTATGACCAGCAGACCAGCTCCGATGAGAATGTAGGTCCCTATCCGCGTTTTTTGCCACGATGCACCAACGACTTTCAACATTGTGCCGGCCGTCGTGAAGCTGCAGCGATGAGGAGATGAAAGATGGTTCCAGCAACGATCGGGGGATTACAGATTCCCAGTTTCAGTATTCCGAATCCTTTTTCAATTCCTTGATCTTATCCCTGATAATTGTGATCTGCGCGAGCTGCGTACGAGTGGCCAAGCCGGTGTGCAATTAGGTGGCCAGTGTGCAGGTGGTTCTGTGATGGGGTGCAGGTGCAGGGGCAGGAGCTGCTGCTGCTTATCTCGGTGGCCACGCTGTTGAGCGCTCTGGCCGAGTGGTTCATGGGTGGTGGGCTGCTTTCAAGCAGAGATTCCAACGGTTTCCAGGTGGTTAAGTCTGCGTTTAACTGTGGCTTCTCAGTGGTTTCGGTGGGGACTATGGAGGTGGAGAGGTGCTTCTGTTTCTCTTGGCTATGTCTTTTGAGGTTCAAGTTGTATCCCTAATAAATAATAAAAAAAAACCCATAAACCATTAGAAAATACAAAGAACAAGATCACATACATACATATCAAGTGGAATGACGTCTTGATGGAATATTTACCAAAACAATATTTACACAATAACTAACAATAATAAACAATATAAAGGATTTTCATTACTACACATCCTCATTAAATATATAATAACCTCTTCAAGAACTGCCCTTGAACCATTTCCTATATTTACACACTTTCCCCAACAGATCCCGTACTCAACGCCAAATGTTTATTTCACACTTTCGCTACTTTTTTGGCAAAAGAAATTCGAAATAGCACGAGAGAGAGGTAAACAAATTAAAGCATTTGTAAAACTAATAAATTAATTTTATGGCCCGAATGGTACTTGGAGTGCCTGAATTACTTTATGGCCAAACAGCAGCCGGCGAAATTGGCTAGATTGTGCCAAAAAAGATAAGCAGAACACCTGTCCTGCTGATCCCACCTCATAAAGGTATCTCTTTGGTATTCTATGGATGGCAAATGGAAAAGTTTCTCATTAGTTTATTTAGCTTTCCTTGCTAGCTTGTCCTTTAGTAAATTAATAACATCATTATGATTACAAAAACGTCTATAATAAAATTCTATAAAAAGAAGAATTTCAAAGCCAATGCCAATCGAAAATCTTTCACAATGCTCCGCTAATGTAATTCTGAAATTCCATTTGGATTTCCAAATGAAACCTGTGCGCTTTAGTAAACAATATAATTGTGTACATTTGGCACGTGGAGAATACACAATCCAAAATCGTATCAAAATCGTATTGAACGCAATTGTTTTCGCTTTGCAAAAATTTTGAACAAAATTCAGAATGCTTCTAAACATCAATCAATTAACAGGCTCATACAATTAAACATTTATATCGATGTGTATACCATGGACTATCTTTTAATTCCCTGATCGACTTAAATTGATATGTGGCATGTAAATAAAATGTTTAAGCAAATGTAAATCATTTTTACAAAACATAAACAAAGCTAGTAATAGACGTAATAACTTACCTTTTTGTTTCCCGGGTCCAGGAAGCTGCAATGTCACAAGTCAACCCATTTGAAGAACTGCAAATAAATAATAAAATATTAATAAATTATTAGTTTTTAATTACAAAATTTAGTTTAAGTTTTATTTTTGTTTGCTTTTCGCATCATTATGTAGGCGCCTCTACTTGCTCACTGCCTTTATTAATGTTGCTTCTTTGTTTATTTTCACAATTTGGTCGCAAGTCTCGTGATTTGTCTGATTTTTGCCGCCAGAAGACTCTGTTGGGTCTTTGTTTACTTTGGGTTTCGATTGGACAAAAGCTGAGCAGGCGCACGCGCTCATGAATTGTTTGTGCTTATTTGTCATAAAAATGTTGATCATGGCAGTCACTGGACATTTGAACGAAATATGATAGCGCTAATTGATGGACAGGGGAACTTTGCAATTGACTTGTTAGAATGCAAAAGGGGATTCACCCCGGTTTCCCCATAAATCAACCACAAAATTATAGTTCAATAAAAGGCTTAATTGGGATTCATAGCACAAAAGACCTGCTATTAAGCTATATTAGAAATGAGTAATCATTACGATCAAAAGGTATAAATTAATAAAAAACTGATAAATATTTACTACGTCTAAATACGTAGAATTTTCACTAGAGTATCAATTTAATGACCTGACATTATTTTAAATTAATAATTTTAAATAAAAATCTTGTTTGCCCTGCAAACTGCATCACTGGGGCGTCACAATTTCAGTAATTACAGCCGGAACAGCACTTAACTGCAAATGTTAATTGCCCGTTCGAAAAATATATAAACTTTGAATGAAGTAATGCCTTGAGATGGCTGACTAATCTCACAGGCTACGATGCTATAAGGTCCTAAAGTAAACAATTTATATTGCAACAAGCTGGCAGTCAAAAAAAAGCTAAAGTAACAAGGGAAATTCTTTCATTTCACTCATTTCCATTTCAATTCGCTGTGAAAATAAACAGGCATCAAGTAAAAGTGAACAACACATCCATCAGGTTCACCAATGAAATAAGTTTATATTTTTAAACATATTAAAGGTAATCCATAACAGAACTTAGTTGACTTGCCCTCATGGAAGGACGTCAATATATAAGTTTGTATATTGTGGAAAAACCAACTGACAAGTTCAGGTAAAACTTCATAATGACGCCAGAAATTAGCACTGGGAAAGCTAAAAACAAATGTAGGATCTAAAATAGCAAATAGAAGCATAAAATCCAGGCAAAAGTTGCCAGAGTCCACTGACGTCTTTGCAGCTCATTAAACTCACTTAGCTCACTTAACTCACTTAGCTCGATTAACGCCATTATCATTATAGCAGGGCAAACACAGTTGTTTTGTTTTTAGATACAATTGTATCTACATAAAGCTGCTTCAGTTCTGGACTACTAAGCCAGATAGTCACACTGTTTCCATAGCCCTGATAAAATTATCAAATGTTTTTACAACCGCTCTTGTCAGTTGATCAATCAAAACTTAGTCTGGCGGTAAATAATTTACACAGTCTGAAACCAAATCGGGGCCACAGAAATTTGTGTCGCCAAGTGAACAAAATATTGATAAGATTTCCAGTGTATTTATTAGCTAAATATTTAGATATGCATGTCTAGCTTTTTGGCATATTAAGAACGTAAGTTCAATCAGCACACAGACTTCTATAAAGTTCAGAACCGATAAGATAAATCACAGACCTGATGGCCAAAAACTACGCAGGCAGTTTTTAATATCAAGCTGAAAGTTAAGAGGGGCAAAGAACGTTTTTATAAGAATTACCTCTTCTATATTAAGTAAAATTTTCCATACTAAATCAAGATATATTATGGTTATAACACTTTTTACACTTTAGCAATAAATAAAACCCACATTCATTTGCATATTTCTAAACAAAGATAACACTTTATACCCAATATTTTTGGTGAAAACCAGATATATGTACATACATAATATTTGCCAAATTTTTCCCCAACTAATTAGCTTGTGTCTGGGAATATTTTACCATTTGATATATATTCCTAAGGAAAATTCAATTGCCTTTATGATAAAAGTAATGGAATCTTTTGATGGCTGGCCATAAATTCAATTGTTCTCATTCATTCAAAATATACAAACTAAGTAAACACTTGCTACCCCTTGGAATATGAAATACCACAACAAAATCATAATCTTTCCAGGAATACCAAGCGCCACATGTGGCATTCAGAAGAAGAACTGGGGGGCGATCCATCTCCTACTCTTGCCACGTGAGGGAATTTTTTTTATATTTTTTTACTCCCCTCTATATAAAATGTGGGAAACGCTCAATAAATGCCTGCGAACCGTCGACGCTGCATATTAATTTCGGATTTCGGTTAAGCGTGAGCTCCACATGGCACTCTGATTGAGGTAAAGCGAAAACTGCTAACTTGGCCGATGCCACGCGTCGCTATCGAGCTGACAACGCCGCCACCGATTTTGATAAGGCCCATGTCCGAGTCCCCAGTCTGGAGTGAGGGCCATGTAAACCGATCTACCCGGCAACAAAGTTGGAAGTCAGCTAAGCAAATGCAGCCGTTCTATAAATGCCAGACACCGCCGCAGTGCGGAAACAAACACTGAGAGGATTTTAATAATATTATAAATATTTTATTTTATATTTAAAATACCTAAATTATTTTTATAAATATCAATTGTTTACTTTTTCGGGTTAAAGTTCCGAGTCAATGCAATTTTATTAATATTTGTATAATTTTTTTTGTTACTGACTTTCTTCTGGTTTAAATTCCAAGTCAATACCATTTTTTTATCGTTTTTATAACCTACTTTTAGGCGCAATTTTTAAGAGATTTAAAATCTGAATAAATTTGATCTCCGTCTAAGGAGTTACAGAAACCATAATAGCTTTTACGCCCCTTGAAAATTGTACTTTTCTATCTTAAAATACAAATACACCCTGAATTTGGCACCTAAAATATATTATTTCATATTTTTAGATACATTTTTAAATGCTTTAAAAAGTCTAGTGAATATAAAATTGGGTTAAAATAGATTTAAAGCATGCTACAATAATATATTTAATTAATGTATATACACTTTTTTTGTATTTATTCCTTTTTTTGTGGTTAAAGTCCCTGTCAACTATTTTTCCCACAGTGCTGATACTGTATCTTTTGTGGAAATTGCACATTTTTAGATTGGAGTCCAATCCAGTGTTTAGACTACTGACAGACAGACATAAAAACGAGCGCCGCGCCGCGACGCGACGTCTGCGACTTGTGGATCCAGGGAACCGGAGACCGAGGGTCTCGGGGATCCGGAGACTCGGACAGAGCGCGTGGACGGGACAGGTTACTGAATACGAGGATCGTGATGGACAAGTTAAAGGGAATATATTCCATTAGATACCCAATGAACTCATCTCAGCTAAATGGATTCAACACGCTCCAATCGAATGATAATCGAGACTTTAACGACTCAGCCAGCTGATCGCAACTTGGCTGTGAATGATCCGACAAGTCTGCTGATTTAATCAGATTATAAATATATATGGCAGCAAATGCATATATTTGATTAGTTAGGGGCTCGTGCGGGAAATTCTTAATTAGTGTATGCTAATAGCCAGTGAATGGAATCGCAATAGAATATACATAGTCTTGATAATTTGCGATCGCTTTGGATTTTCGAATTCGTGTGAATATAATCATCAGTCATGTTCAAAGCAGTGCCATTGTGTGCGGGGATTTTCTGTTTACGTTCCCAGGGGAAATGTTTTATCCAACGTAATCATATGATATAAGTCCCTTTGAAAGTAAACCGTTTTAAATGGGTTTTTTATTTTACGTAATTTTATTCAGTTTCGTTAGTTTGTTAAAATTTTTTATCAAATTTTGTTTAAATTTATTGCGATATTTTATAACTCAAAATTGTGACTTTGTTTCCCCGAATTCCATGTTCAGTTTGTTTTCTTATCACCACTTTAATTTCTCTCCACGTTTTCGTTGAAATTTTAAAGGCAAAAAAAAACCCAAAGAATTATATTATAATTCTTGAGAGCTCTCACTAATCAGTTTTTGACTTCTGATGCAACAGTAACCGGTTTTGTTTGGGGAAATCAAAGCTGTTGATAAGTTCGTTTACCTCGGAGTTTTTTTTTTTTTTTAAGTCACTCACCGAAATCTATTATGCTTTCGAATTAACTGCAATTATCTGGAAATTCGTTGGGACTGCGACTTAATTCGTATTAAAATTGTTTGTATGCCCCGTAAACCGGAAAAATCTGCACTGAATAAGTATCTTGAAGATACAGCGGAATCTCCTTTACGTCAATCTCTTAGCCCGATCGCTGAATATCTGCTCGGTTCGTCCGAATGCCTTGACGTTGCCACCGAAACTGGCGATGGTGCTTTTTCGACTTTCGGCTTTTCGTCTCTCTTGGGACTCGGGTTTTTCTAGCCACTCGGCGAAGGCGGGAAAAATCGTGCAAATTTTCATACCTTTTAGCCGAAAAAAATCACGGGTATATGGTATTTGAAATAGAATTAAGAGGGAAATTTGTATAACCTATATGTTAAGTTGAAGAATTTATCTTGGACATTCTAAATACAGGAAATTTGTAAGCTGTCATTAAAGTGATATATTTTAAAATTGTCATCTTTATATTAAAAATATATTGTGGATCTTAAACATTATCTTTTTCTAAAATTTGCTTTATATTCTCTGTGGTCTCTTAAGCTTTTGCCAATACATTGATCTCATATACATATATGTTAATGTTTAGAAATTCCATTTATTTGAAGGAATTTAAATGAAATATTTTCAATTTATGAGAGACCATAACAAAAATTAGGACAATTTCAAAAATTTGGGTATTTTATAGTTGGGAAAAACCCGAAACGGACTTCGGCTTTTGGCGATGCTTCGGTCAAAAGTTCTATTGAACTTGGCCGCCATTAAAGAGGAATGAGAATAGCATTCGGTTGGCTGATCAGTGGGTTTTTCGCATTGACAGGTGTTATCTGCGGTGTTATGTGGCCAAAGAGGTTCCGAGAACGTGAGGTTTTTAAGTTAACTTGGCAAGGTTCTTGGTCAGATTCATTTACGGCCTTTATGACTGATTTATCTGCGCATTATGCACTTGTCCATGCAAATTGCCAACTGACAGGCAATCGAGTTTCCGCTTGGCTACAGTTTTACAATTGAAATTGACATTTAATTGAGCCGTATTTCAGTGCGCAGTTGGAAATGGTTTTCCCATGAAAATTGTGGGGCACTCACTTGCCTTCCTCACGCTTTCTCGAACTGTCTGTCTGTCTGTTTGTCTGGGTGCATTTCACTTTCTTCGCTCAACAAAATTGATAAGAGAAGCATTTATTTTTTTGGGGTCAATCAAAAATGCTTGGGGATTGCTCTCAATTAAAATGAATTGAAATGGCGACAAGTTTGCGTGATCATGAGGCGCACAGACATATTTACATAACTGTAGGGGATAAATCGAATGGCGGGGATAACCTTGATTAATCCCATTCTCAAGCGTCTTAGAAATTTTATTGACAATTGTCGGTCAATATCAAAAGTGCTTAGTGATCAAGCTGGCAGACATAAAGAAAGATATAGAAGTGCCTGAACATACTTCTAATGCGCGTTCGTTTTTTATTTCCATTCCGATTCATTTTCATCCTTTCCTGTTCTTCTTCTTGTGTCTGTCTGGAGGAGCAACATTCCATGGTACAGTGAAACTTGGGTATAAATTCAATCAAGATATATTTAAATATTGTTTAATTCAAAGTCAAACCTTTTTAAGAAATTTATCTAACCAAAAATACAACTTTTTCAGACGGAAAACTATAATTTCACCAAGATAAAATATGTATTATAAAATACATTTAAATGCTTTAATCTAAATTTCAAATTCAATTCTTGTTTTAAAATTGATTAGTAAATACCCAAAAGTATCCAAGTAAAATATATAGCCCATATTTAATACCATATTTAAATCGTAAAATATATTTACAGCCCTCCCATACAATACAACCTCACCTTAAGTGAAGCCCCTCTGTACACCAAGCCAGGAAGGACAAGAACCTCAAGGATTTTGACCTCATTTGTCTGGGGAACTGTGAGAGAATATGAGAATGCGGGATAGGGAGGCCTGGCGTCGCCTGGCAACTTCTCGGAAAGACCTGCCCCTCTTGTCTTAATAGTTTTTATTGCCTTTTATTTGTTTTCTCAAGACGAAGAGACGCTCAGAACATCCATTGAACTCAGCCGCGCATGCTCCATGGATCCCCGAGACATAAAAACTTGTTGCTAGGCAGCAAAATCACCCTTCTCTTCCCGACGATCGTGTTTTTTTTTAAGGTAATTCAAGAAGTTTATGTCTCGTTTTTTGATTTTTTTTTTTTTTCTTATGGAGGTTGTATACTAGGCCATTGGCTTTTGAGGTTGAACTCTTACTTTTGTTTAAGCAAAAAATAAAATTGTCTGCAAGGTTTTCATTTTTCGAGGTTTCTTTTTCAATGAACTTTTTTTAAACTTGGCACAGTCCGAACTGCTCAGGGGTAAAGCTGGCACTAAACTGGCAACGATTTGCATTTATTTGGAGTCCCCACATCACAGAATCTTATGCAAAAAAATAAGAGTGTTATCTAGTAGAGATAAGGGATATTTCAGCGGAAAAGACACTAAAACGGTCGGACAATCTACGTAAATACGTCAAGTACGATGTATTTTTGGACGCCCTATGTCTTAATTTTTATTATTTATGACATGTTTATTTGGCAAACTTCCACTACGAGTTTGGCTTACTGTTTACCAGGTCTTCACCCATGTCAACGATCTGCTCAACACTCATGTGATCTACAACGATTCCGCATGGAGTCGTTATTAAACGAATGATGACTCAACTTCTGGGGTGAAGTCTAGCCGATAACCGATACTGGAATTAATGGAATTCTATAATCAATGGCGCCAAAGATATGACTAGTGCTAAAAATAAGCGAAACCATAGGACTTCCCCTAGAAACTTAGATAAGAATATGGTGACCTCATTGATCTTTCCATTTTTTTCGCAAAATTATATATATTATATTTCAGAGAAATCGTTTACAGATAGCATATTTCACAAAAGATGTGGAATATATACATAAATATATTTTAAAAAAAATATTTAAATAGAAAAGTGTAAAATTTTATGTTTTTCTATGTTTTCTTATTAATCATAAAATGTAATTCAAAATATTTTGACAAAACAGAAAGAAACAACCAATTAAAAAATAGGCCGCCTACTTTAAATTTGACTTTTTAATGAAGCTATTCAGTCAATTTAAGAACTTGCTTTCAAATATAACATATTTAATTTTAGAAAATATAAAAATAGGTAAACATTTACAATATTTGTAATATGAAAAATCTGTGGTTTCTCTAAAGTTGTTAAAAAAAAGCTGTCTCATTGCCTCTTGATTATGAACAAAAAGTCGATCCTGGTGGTGGAACAAAAGTCACTCAAAGGACAACCACCCCTATATGCTATTACGTCTCATTTTCCGATCACCAGATCCCCAGATAATCCGCACTCATCTCCCTGTCCACCCATGAAAAAAATATATAAACGAGACAATCGCTATATGTGCTGACCCTATTTTTGTCAGTAAACAGATATTGCGCGTCGCGTTCCTGATTTTCGCTATAGCGTTACGCGAGGTCAATAATGATACAATGGGGGACTGTGTTGCCACCAACAGTTAGCACTTGGCACCCGAGAGTTCAGCAATCTTCTACCGACTCAGATTCGGATCGAGAGCGAGGACAAAACTTACCGGAAAATGGAAATGGCTCGTGACTCAGGCAAAAATTCCGCGCTGACAAATGAGTGAAATTCGCAGGGGTGTTGATTGAAGGGGAGCACTATTGGTTGGATCGCTGCTAAATTCAGCCACTGCGATACTTTTTGCTTTAACACGATATTGCTATATAGTCACACAACGCTCTCGTGTTAATTATCCATGAAGGGCTACATTGGAAACGCACTGGGTATGGTGGATATAACTTTTCCCGGATTTCGATACCTTTGCGAGTGGGTTTCTTTAGCACCGGTTTGGCGAAATAATTCAATTTGTTTCGATTATAAAAACTTGTGTCACTTCAGATCATTTAATGGCCGAGAAGAACGCTGTTGCCATGCGGCTAGTTTGAAATATCAGCGACAAGTAACTAATTATACGGCGTGGTCGCGTATATGTAATGTGCCTGTGCCGCTTGAGCGTTTTATGGGAGAGTTTTGCAGAACGCGAAAACGTGGCGTTTCTTTTTATTATTTTATTTTATATATTCGTTGATATTTACACTGAGCGAACTCTTTATTTTCTTGCACGCAGTACTTATTTTTAGCGTCGGCAATTGCACATCCGAGTGAAATTGAAAAGATAACACGAAACACAGATCACACGGAACGAAAATATATAACGACTTCCGATTCGACGATGAACAAGAGAGAGACTGACTCTGAGAGCCTGCCGCCGAAGAGTTTTACGATCATATCGCTAGGTCGCTGGGCGATTTCGACTCAAATGGCACACGCGGAGAGGAGAGTTTAGGTTATCAACTCGGTCTGTCCGCGGAAAGTACGAGAGCAGGCGCTCAAGTACACTGGACTACATGATCCATAAATAGGGTATTTTATTTTATAATATTTTTGCAAATTTAAGTATACTATAAATATAGGAAATTCTCTTATTCAAAATGATATTTAAAAAATTCAAAGTTAGTAAGAACTTGAAAAGTAAAGATTTAATAATAATTAATACAAAATTTATAATAATAAGACTAATACATTTTTCCTTTCATTTTTTTTCTGAAGAATCACCCACATATCTTCTGCATGGGTGCTGATCAACTACGGTTTTTAATGATCGGTTTAATAGATATTACGATTTTAAAGTTCCTTAACCATTTCTACAGAATTAATATTTGGTAAAGATTGAAATAGAACAATGAACTAATTAATTTCGAACTTAACAACTTTTTGGCACCAATCTTTTTACAGGAATTACATCTGAATTGCTAAGTAAAAATGATTTAAGTGATTAAAACTAAGCAAAGTTAACTACAAGATTAACAAATTAACAAAAGAGACAATAACAATTAGAAGGGATACTCTTCTGATATCTCACCCTCGTAGCTCAGTGTACTGTGCTCCCTCACTTCCACTCAATTAGCTCCCATGGAGTGTATATCTCTCAGTGTAATTGAGCACTCCTCTCTCACCTTGCCACTCTCTCTCCCATCTGAATGATCTTCAATCTGGCACCCTCTTTTCCTCTCACCTTGCGAATTGATTTCTTTGAAATATGTTAATTAAAAAGTTTTTCGTGACGTCTTGCCTATCGCTACCGCTATTATAGTTTTTTTTTTGTGGAGCTCCTCCCCCTTGAATCGGGCAAACAAAACGTGCGGAGATAAGAGCCAGTGATAAAGGGGAAATGCTTTCGGCCTGATTAATTATGGTACCCTAAACTGCGACAAGCGCTGAAATTCGCCACAAAGCCATGGATAAATAATAGGAAAAGGTACAGTTGTTTTCCTTATCTCTTGGCTTACCTGTGCAAACTCTTCCATCCGCTGCAGGTGGAGTGAGTAATCCGCAGCCGAAATAACACCTGGGCGGAAGAAATTCATGCGAAACAAATTGCTGACAACCGAGCATAAGATAAAAGAAAGAGGAACGGCCTTTAATTTAAAATATGTATTATTTATTTCTATTTTTTCATTGTAATGAACTCTACATTCTTTGTTTTATTCTAATTTTTATTAAATCAACCCAGAGTTCCTAAATTCTTTACAAATAACTTAAATTGTGTTATGCTTCAGAACCTTTTTGTGCCTTGTAACTTATTAGAACTTGGACAGCCGTTTGTTAGCTGGTTCCATAGTGTAGCGGTTATCACGTCTGCTTTACACGCAGAAGGTCTCCGGTTC